>JAJPUD010012150.1:0-50800 GCA_023553655.1 Myrmecobius fasciatus
GCCTGGGGAGAGGGGGCTTTGGGATGCAGGCAATGGTTTTGTCTTACCTGAGAAGTCCAGCTACATCTTCCCCGAACATCTCTCGTATGCACCACTTTTAGACACTGACTGATTGCCTTTTCCTCCATACTCTGAATACTGAGGCAGGGGTAGTGCTGCATTTGGGCAGAAATGGGCCAGTCGGACAGTTGAATGCTCACCAGATATTGCCACAAAACCCAGAAGCCCCTTCAGGCAGCCACTTCAAAATGGCCCCTTCCATGGCCCTGAGATGGTTCCCACTGCTTATAGAGACGCCATTTTTCACTTTCTACTCCCAAACCCACACCTATACACACTGGCACTGAGAACTGCCATTTGACAAAGGGTTTAACTACATTTCTTACGGCCATTTTTTTTTAGCACAAGCTGATCTTAAGAGTGCTCCTGCGCCCCAGAGAAGTTATCATCCGATGGGAGCCACGCCACAAATCTCCTCTCTAATAGCTGGAACAAGAAGATCTCCAGTAGGATGGCATTGGTTAGATCCCAAGCAGCCCGTTCTCCTTTTGGACAGCTCCAATTATTAAGCTTTTTTTTTCTTTACACGAAATCGAAATCTACCTCCCAGTAACTTCTGCCCATTGCTTCTGGGGCCAAACAGAAGGAGCCTAATCCCTCTACTTTACAACAGCCTTTCAGATACCTGGACACAGCGCTCGTATCCTCTCTTGAGTTTTGTCTTCTCCAGACTAATCATTTTCAGTTCATTCAATAGATTTTTTTTTTTTTTTTGCTGAGGCAGTTGAGGTTAAGTGACTTGCCCAGGGTCACACAGCTAGGAAGTGTTAAGTGTCTGAGATCACATTTGAACTCAGGTCCTCCTGACTCCAGGGCTGGGGCTCTATCCACTGCACCACCTAGCTGCCCCAATCAATAGCTCTTTATATGCTTTGCTCCTGCAATACAGCTTTATCCTCCCTTTGACCTTCAGCACAGACAGATGCTCCACAATATAGAATTTTGAATTGTTCCAACTAGAAATAAGTTTGTTTTCCATAAAATCCCCTTTTACCTAACGCCGATTGCCTAGGAACAACAGCACAGATATCTCTTGCCTAGGTAGTCTTTTCGGGCGGTGAGCTCATAAGTTCACTCCCCATCTTCTTGGCCAATACCTCCAGTGACCCACAGGGTTCTGGGAATCAGCTAAACGAGGAAGATAGGTGGAAGAATACTCGACTTGGATTTAAGAAGATCTGAGTTCAAATCCACTCCAGACATTTGCAAGCTGGGTGATTCTGAGCAAGTCACTTAACCTCTCTCAGTCTCAGTTTCTTCATCTGTAATATGAAGGGGTCAAACTCACTAGCTTTTAAGTGTCCTTCCAGTTGTAAATCTAAGATTCCCTAAACCTAGGAATTGGGTTCACAGTGGAGCTGGAAGGGAATGGCTCCCCAGTCCGGAAACCCTCTTGAGGCTAGACTGGATCCAGCCCTCCAGCACAATGCTTTGGGAGTCATATGATTTGGGAGTGAAATAACAGGACTCCACTGTATTTTCTCTAGGCTCAGATTTGCTTAGTGAATGAAATGAAAGCCAGCAAATGGCTTTGAAGGCCAGTTAGCACAAAGGCAAGGCCATTTTGCCGTGATTCATCTTCAGTGACCTCAAGCAAATCAGACTCTCGCTCACCAAGACGTCACAGCCACACTTTTTAGCTTTGAAGAGTCCCCCAGTTCCTTCACAATCGAACCACGGACTCGTCATCTCACCCTCGGATCAGGTTGGTCTTTCATTTCTGACACCCTGAGATCACAGTTACAGATCGATCTCTCTTCCTAAAGATTGGCAAGCCCCATTCCATCTTGCTCAGAACCATCTGTGCCCTCTACATTTAGGGGCTGGGGAAAGGGGGAAGAGAAGATCCCCGCCCTAAGGGATGGCACTTGGGAGGAGGGTTCTTTTCCCTTAGGGAAATGCCCCCAAATGCCCAAGGCGAGAGAGGCCATTGCACCGTTGGTGGTGGGGTTGCCCATTATTCAGCCCTATTCTCTCATGAAGGGGCCTTGATGGCCTATTCTGCGAATGTTTTGTGTTTATGACCTTCTCAGAAGGGAAGACGGCAGCGAGACCGACTCAGTTCATTGACTGATTTTTAACTCTCCAAATGGAACTCCCAGGGCAATGGCCAATTTTCTTCCCTGTCTTCAACACCCCAACTGCCTTCCTTCTCTCTTTTACTGTCCTATTCTAGTTGCCTTGCTGTACCAACTACATACAGTACTTTCTCCTCGAATCATAGGATCACAATTTCAGAGCTTGGAGGCCTTCCAGTCCAGAACCCTAATTCTACAGATGAGGAAACGGAGGCTCAGAGAGGCAAGTGACTCTCTAAGGTCACAGTTAGTAAGAGCATAACCGGGATTTGACTTCAAATCCAGTATACTTTCCACTCTGCCTTACTCTCTCTCTCTCTCTCTCTCTCTCTCTCTCTCTCTCTCTCTCTCTCTCTCTCTCTCTCTCTCTCTCTCTCTCTCTCTCTCTCTCTCTCTCTCTCTCTCTCTCTCTCTCTCTCTCTCTCTCTCTCTCTCTGTCTGTCTCTCTCTCTCTCTCTCTCTGTCTCTCTGTCTCTCTCTCTCTCTGTCTCTCTGTCTCTCTCTCTCTCTCTCTGTGAGCTAAGGGGCCTTCCCCATCTCTGTAGAGATCAGTGGTGGGTAGCATGGCAGCCTTGAGGAGAGCCAGGGTCAAAGGCCAGAAGGTTAGCAGCCACGCAGGGCTCAAGGCAACATGCAGCAGGGAGGGGGTTCGGAGGTACTACTTCCTCTAAATGTCCATAGTGTCAGTGCAGAACAGACCATTCTAAGTTCATGCTGAGACAAGCTGACTTTGGAAATAAAACTCTGTTTGGGAGGTAAAGTTGGCCTTTTGGAGGCTAGGGAGGGAAGAAGGGCTACGACTGCAGAACCATGTCGGGCCTCTCTCGTTCTGGGAAATTCTCTTGCCTTCTCATTATTGTAAGATTGTAAAATCACTGATCTCTGTAGGGATTAGTTAGCAGGAGCCTGATTCACTGGCTAGCAAGAGTTACTGGCCAGGGGATTTCACTGAGAGAGGAAACTCCCTTTCCCAATGCAAGTTGGCACCTGCTCTGCCCCTGACAGCCTTAGCAAGTGGCCTCGGGCACTGAGAGGTTAAGTGACTGACCCAGGGTCACATATGTAACTCCTACATCCCGCACTCCCTCTCCTCCATGAACTGGATAGTTGCAAACCAGAAAAAACCACATTTCCCCATCACAGAAATGCTTCGTGAGACCTTCACCTCTGGCTTTAGCTGCAAAGGGGTTATATTTATAGGAGAACTTGCTTTTTCCACTCCAGGAAATGCTGTTTAGAGTCAAGCACTTCCTGGAAGAATAGCCATCTTTGTTCTACTGGGTGGTTCTTTGGGAGGGGAGGGAGGAAAGACACATGTGGGAAGTGCAGGCTCTACAAAAACAAAAGGTAACAAGAAAACCGTGGCCAAAAGTCTCTCTCACATTACAGGGTTTTTTTTTTTTAATATAAATAAACTGCCAACTCAGAAAGTTTCTCAAAAAAAAAACCCCAAAAGTCTGAGATGGGAAGTTCCCATGTCTGCTTCCACACTTAGGGGAGCAGTCACAATGAACATCTGGAATCCAGGCAGGGGAAACAAAGACTAAGCCTGTCGAATGTTATATAAGATGTTCCCAAAGTTTTTCACTGACACGGACTTTGGGACCATCCCGTTTGTCCGGAAAAGCCAGCCCACCCTTTATAGAAATGTCTCAGCTCCTACGGCCCGGAGGTTCCCATGATTTGCACAGTTTAGCACGCTGATCCACTGTCAAATCCTAGTGCAAGATCCCAGCACTCTTCCCAGGGAGGTGAGAAAGGCAAAAGAAATACAATGACCGCCAGGCTCAGGGAGCTGGGGAAGTTGGGAAATAAGAAAATGAGCGGTCATCAAAATACAAGTGTCCCAAGGCAGGGTAGGCAGGCAGGCTAAGGAGCGGGCTAGGTTGCAGGGACACAGCCAGGATGGGCAGTGAGGACAGACAAAGCTCTGCCCTCCATGAGAGAAAGCCCTGGCTCCTCAGTGAAAGCTTCCCTGGGACCTGAGGAGGAGCACTCCAGAAGCTGAAGTAAGGGAGACTTGGGAAATACAGGCACATAAGGGGAGCAGCAGGGGGTGCTGCAGGGTGGACAAGGTGGCCAAAGACTTCCTGGGCCAGAATTCAGAGGTAAGGAGTGAACGAGAAGTGTTTAGGGAGCACTGGGTAGAACTAGGCGGCTGGAGAGCATGGGAGGTCAGGTTGCTTGGCAGCAGATCAGGGCCCTGAATGCCTGGAGGAAAAGGTCATACTTCATCCTGTCTGTGATTTTTGGTGAGAGGGCTAGAGCATGGGGTGGGGATTGGGTCTGTGCTTCCATTGATTGATATAGGGAACTTCTCAGCTAAAGAATCTCCCTAAGGGCAGCTAGGTGGCGCTGCAGTGGATAGAGGATTAGCCCTGGAGTCAGGAGGACCTGAGTTCAATCCCTGCCTCACACAGTTACTACTTCCTAGCTCTGTGACCCTGGGCAAGTCACTTAACCCCCAATTGCCTTCTTTAAAAAAGAGAGGGGGGAAAAAGAATTTCCTTCTATCACTAAGCTCAGCACCTTATTTTTGTAACTTAGAGACTGGACTGGAGGACCTTGAGGAGAAGACTCTTGCTTAGGGTCATGTAACCAACTATGGTTCTGAGATCATCCCTCTACTTATTACACCATCTTGCCTCTTCATGCTTCAATATTATCAGGGTTGGGGAGGGTTTGTTAGCAACTGCGGGGGGGATCTATCAGGTAATGATGCCTCAAGAGGTACAGACAGATCCCTGAAAATATGGGGACTCTTGCTAGAGGCAATAGGGAGCCACAGAAGACATTTGAGCAAGGTAGTGACGTGGTTAGACTGGGTCACAGGAATCTCATTTTGGTATCCATGTGGAGGCTGGATTGGAGAGAAGCCAGGGAGACCAATTAGGAGGCTAGTGACTGAGAGAGGCAACGAGGGCAATCTAGGGTGGTTGTCGTGGGAGTGAAAAAAAGGTAAGTGTGAGAAAAAAGAATGAACTATCCTCAACTAGCATCTTTTCTTCTTTATTGAGTTGCTCTCTAATCATTTCCTGCATATAAACTTTTTTTTTACCCTCCAATTTCATGAGTCTAGGGCACTCCCAATGAGGAAACTCCCTACCCCAATGCTGATTGCACTCTCTAGTCTTATATGTCTGGTGGCTGAAAGGTTACATGACTCGCCCAGGGTCATACAGCCAAGGTATATCAGACACTGGACTTGAACCTAGTTACCCCTGACTCTGAAGGCAGCTCCCCACCCACTATTACATGCAAGTTCTGTCTTTCTCAGTTCTAAACTCCTGGTGGCCAGGACCCATGTTGTTTCTTCTACCTCCCAGATCCTGAGCACGGCATTAGGCCCGGGAGAGGCGCTCCACAAATACTTGTTCCTAGATGGATGCAGATTACAAAGTGGAAATTGCTGGTTGATCTGGTTTCTCGGCCTTCGGTGTGGTGAGGAGAGGCCTTTCCTGAGATCCTCAGCTTGGCAGTAGCCATGACTTTGAACACCTTTACCCCCAGACTGTGGAGAGGGGATGGGCTCCGATGCTCCCATTTGGGACAGTGCCTCTACTGGCCTGGGAATCCCATGAGGCCAGGGTCTGGGTCTTGCCTCAACTTTGTATCTCCCTAGGCAACAGGGCACACTAAATACATGTCTGTCAAAACAGAGATGTTTGTCAAATGACTGTGTGACTCTTTGCCAAAGCAGGCAGACCCCAAACTGAAGGAGATTTTAGTAAGCTGAGGATATGTTTCCTAGACCAGGGGTCTCCAAAGTTGGGGAGGCCATTCTATGATGTCAGGGGGACTGTGGGATGATCTCAAGAGGTGTGGCAGGGTGGGAACATGGAGCCTCTCCCACGTTGTCTACACAACCACATCTATTCCTCACCTGTTATAAGCCAATACTCCTCTTCCTCAATCATCCCTCAGTCCCTCCAGATTCATCAGCTGGCACCGAGAACAGCAACTGCACTAGTGCTGTTAGGAAAATCCCCCTCCCCAGCTCAGCATCTCTAACTCCTGCCCCTCCAAATCCCCTCAAGGCCAGGGTCGTGACAGCAGGTAGCCGTCCCCCTTTTTGGTTTTAGATGGCACATACTGAATCACACAATACTTGATAAATTGCCAGGGCGCACTCCAAAAGATTTTACTGATGGGGTCCACAACCAAGCGACTGCCTCATCTACTTGTGGCTATGATAAGCCCACCCTGGTTACCCAGCTTCTAAGAAAGGTGACGCCATTTGCAAGTGAAGGTCTAATGTCGGGTAAGGGACATAACTCTCTCGAACTAAACAGTCCGCGCGTGTGTTTCTCTGATCCAGCCCTTGACTCCCGCTCTCAGAGAAACCAAGCCCCCCAGCCCAAACTCTAAGGCAAAACGACTCAACTGTACCCGGCTAGGAATATCGTCCTTACAGAGATTATATGGAATTTGTTGATGTGGTAGAAGGACCACTGGATGATAACCTGGCTCGTAGAAGGGGCGGTGGTGGTGTATGTGCAGAGCAGAGTGGCGTCCATCCCAGCCGTCACGTTCACCACCTTCACTGGGATGGTCACTTCCACACAGGTGACAGAGCCTGAAAGGGTAATGATACTAGTTACTTCCCGTCTACAGAGTCTAACATACGTTCTCTTATTTATTTATTTTTTAATTAAAGCTTTTTATTTACAGAACATATGAGTGATTTTTCTATATTGACCTTTGCAAAAATATATATATATATATTTTTGGTTCCAAATTTTTTCTCCTCCTTCCCCCCATCCCCACCCCTAGATGACTAGGTAGTCTATACATTCTCTTATTTAATCCAGCCAAGGAGATGAGGGGCAGTGAGAGTTCAACTCATAGCTGGTCAGTCATTTTTCAGTCATGTCCATCTCTTCATGACCCTGTTTGGGGTTTTCTTGGCAAAGATAGTGGAGTGGTTGGCCATTTCCTTCTGCTCATTTTACAGATTTTTTAGGAAACTGAGGCAAACAGGATGAAGAGACTTTCCCCTGGTCACACAGCTAGTAAGTGTCCAGGGCCAGATTTGAACTCAGGACGATGAGTCTTTCTGACTCTGGGTCTGGCACTCTATCCACTGCAGCGCCCTCTAGCTGCCCCCCAGAATTCAACTCAGTCACGGCTTAGATCGGATTCTAGATTAAAAGCTAGAAGAGACATCACAGTCCATCTAATTCAGTAGCATTAAACTCAAATAAAAATGGGGATCACTAAAGTGTGTATAAGAATCTCGGGGGTCCCATATTGATGCAGTTTTGTATTTTTATTTATCTCGCTAAATATTTCCCAATGCCATTTTAGCGCAGCAGCACTTGGGAGTGCTGGGGGCCACTTGAAGGTTTTGACCTATCTGATCGAATCCAGTCTTCTCATTTTTGAGAAGAATAAGACGGGGCCCCTAGAGGGGAAGTGGCAGACCTGGGATCTAAACATAGGACCTCTGATGACGTACATCACTCTTTACATGATGTCAGTGATTTTCAAGTGAAAAATGACAGAAGGCTTTTCTTTGTTTAGGGGCCAAGAGGATCCATGGGGCCAAATCATTAGTTTACTTGGAAATACAATCTGGCCGCGACGGCTTGTCTCTTAGAATCACCTTTTCTAACTTGTTATATGTTGGATACTGAAATAGCGACTTAGTGAAGAACAGAGAGCTCAACCCCAGGAGCTTACTTTTTCCGGGACTTGAAGGATAAAGGAAAAGACTGTTCTTACCCTTGGACTCTTAGTTGCCAAATCCAAAGGCCTTTTCTCAAACCTCGTTTTCCTGGACTTCTCGGGGGCCTTTGACATTGTTATCATCCCTTTCTCTGTAATCCTCTCTTCTTTCTAGGTTTCCGCCATATTTCTCTGTCTCCTTCTGCCTCTGTCTCATTGTCTGTCCCTCTTTTTTTCTCCTAGTTGTCCTCCTACCTCTCTGACCACTCCTTCTCATCTGGATCTTCATCCAGATCATGCCCTCTAACCTTCTCTGTGTCCTCTTTTCCCTCTATTCCACTTCGCTTGGTGATCTCATCAGTTCCCATGGATTTAATTCCTATCTCTGTTGATGATTCGGAAATCCCAAACTCTCTGCTGACCTCCAATCTCGCATCTCCAACGGCCTCTCAGACGTCTCGAACGCAATGCCCAATCTCAAACTCGATGTGTCCAAAACAGAACTCGCCACCTTCCCCCCTAAAGTCCTAAACCCCACCTCCTACTATTTTAGGGGGAATCGCCATCCTCCCAGTTTTTCAGGCTCACACCCCAAGAGGCATTCTGGATTCTCACTATTTCTCACCCGTGACCAAACTGATTTTGCCTTTTGTAACATCTGACTAGTCCCCCTTCTTTGCCACTGCCGCTCCCCAATTGCAGGCCCTCATCACCTCATGCCTTGATCACTGCAATAGCCTGCTTCTGGGTTGGCCTGCCTCTAGTCTCTCCCCTCTCCAGTCCATCCTCCATTCAAGTCATTGAAAGTAATTTTCCTAAAGTGTCACCCCTACTACTCAATAAACTCCATTGGCTCCCTCTTGTCTTCAGAAACAAATAGAAAATGCTCTGTTTGGCACTCAAGGTCCTCGCTTTTCCAGTCTTATTACACCTTCCTCCCCTAGACATATGTTTTAATCCAACGACACCCACTTCTTAGCTATTCCACCACCAAGACCCCTCCCTTTCTCTCGCTCTGGCCATTCTCTCTAACTGCCCCCCGTTCCTGGAGCTCTCTCTCCCTTTTCTGCTCCAACCGCTGATTTTCCTGGCTGCCTTTGAGTCCCAACTGAACCCCCCCCCCTTGTAGGAAGGCATTATTTCCTCTAGAGTCTACAGAGAGCCTGTTCTGCAAACATTTGTTGCAGGTTGTCTCACGTCTCTCTGTCTATTCGATCATAAGCTCTTTGAGAACGTGGACTGTTTGTTGTCTCTTTTTGTATCCCCAGCCTTAGCACAGTGCTTGGCACAAAGTAGGCACTTAATAAATGTTTGTTGATCGATTAAAAAATCTCCCTCCCTCCTTTATTTCTGGCAGGAAGGAGATTCCTGTGGCAATGAGGAGGCTCCATTCACCAATGTAGATGGGCAACTCCGAATCCAAATTAGAGCAGAGGTTCTCACCCTAGAGTCCGTGAACTTTAAATATATAGAAAATATATATTGAATGAACTCTATTGTATAAAATATATCAAATACATATCAATTGATGTGCATATATAGCGATATAATTGAAATCCCCTTATTTTATAATTTCAGAACCCCCTCTGAGAAGGGGTCACCGGCTCTGGGACGTCACCAAACGGATCCACATATCCCAAAGGTAAAGAATTCCTGTCTTAGAGGATGGCCTGGGGGCCGCTGAGAGGGGCCCAAGTCAGGACTGGAGCCCTGGCTCTTTTTTACTCCTAGGCCTGCTGGGAAGTCCATGCTTCCTCTTAATACAACCCCATTTTCTAATCAGCTTCAGAGTATTGTGGCTCGGGAGTAGGGCAGTTTCTTGGACTCACCTAGAAGGCCTGCCATGAAGAGAACCATCCTGGAAACCCTGAAAATCATCTTGGTAGAGGGGAGTCTGGCAAACGGGGCTGCCTGCTGCCTGCTGCCTGCTCTGGACTGAACCTCCACTTGACTTTTCCTTTTCCTCCCCAGTCTTTGTTGTTCTTATCTCCTGACCATCACCAAGTCAATACGCCTCTAAGCACTCATTTTTCTTCTTTATCGGTTCAGGCCTTTCCCAGAGTAGGTCTAGGTTTCTCCGAACCCTTTGTCATGGGGTATGTGTATACTTAGTACGTTTGTTAGTGTGTTAATGATAAACCCTTGTGGGACCGGAAAACCTTAAAGTGTTGGTAAGAGTTTCTCCCGAGTTTCTGCATAGATGTTGCTGTTGTAGCTTTAATCACAAAAGCTCTTCTGGGAAAGAGGCTAAAAGCGGAGGGAAAGCTGGCAGGCCAAATGTGGCAGCTTGGAATATTTAGAGCAAAGTCTGAAGTTTATTCTACGGGGTGGCTCAGCGAGGATCCAAATTTCTGCCTGGAACAGAGGAAAGAGAACTCAAAACCCACCTCTGACTAGCTGTGTGACTTTGGGCAAGTCACCTGAATGCACTTGAGTTTCCTCCTTTGTAAAATAATGGTGGGGGGAATCATCTGGAGCTATCCATAACCAAAATGACATGAAAAAGAAATCCAGTCCTTCTGTAGTCTTCTTTTAATCCTTCAGGAGAGCGGCCCAGTATTTAACACAGTATCTGGGACATAGTAGATGCTCAATAAATGCTGATTGATTAGGCCCCTCAGCACCTCGGAGGAGAGCCAGGCAAGCCCAGACCTTCAGTTCAGGTGCTGCTGGTCAGGTTGAGCTTAAGGGAGGGGGCCAGTTTAACTGCAATAGAAAATGAACAAAGAGCAATGGATAGGTGGCAAAGTGTGGAGACCCTCAGATCCCAGGCTAGGCAGTAAGAGTTCAAGCCAAAGGGCACACAGGAGCCACTGAAGTGATGTGGGCAGCCCCAGGCTTTAGGAAAAAAAAAACCCTCCCAGATAGCTCTGTGGAGATTGGATTGGATAGGGGAAAGACTGGAGTCAAGAAGAACAAGTAGGAAGTTATTGTAAGAGGCCAGGTGAGACACGATGAGACCTTGAACTAGAATAGGGGCTCCATGAGTGGGAAGAAGGGCACAGGTGAGAGGGATGTTGTAAAGGCAGATAACCCAGTAGCGACCATTCGAATGGGTCTCTCCCTAGGGTGAAAAAGGGAAGAGTCAGGGACAACCCTGAAGTTTTAAAACCATTTCAATGGAACCAGTTGTTTTCTGAGTCAGGAAGTTGTCATTTGGAGATGCACAGGGGATTCGTTGATATGAGTGTATTTTCTTTAAAATTGGGGTGGAAGGTGGAAGCAAAGGCAGGTAACAGAGGATGACCAGCGAACGTGGGCAATCCCAGAAGCAGACTCAGGAGAACAAAAGTTCTGAATGGGCTGAGCTGGAGAGACAGAAAGGAGGGTGGGGAGTGGGGGCAAGAGGAAGATCAAAGCAGGTCTAGGACTCCCACTTGGGGTAGAAGAGATAGTGATATGAGCTTTAGCTTTGAAAAAGACATGTACAAGAAGATGGTAGAAAGATGGTAGAAAGCACGGTCATCTGTAAGAGCTGTGGAAGGAGTACTAAGGCTCCCAATGAGCTGAGCTACAGATGAAGGCGAAGGACAGACACAAAGAAAACAAAACCGTTCTTTGGGGGAGCTTGAACCCAAAGAAGAGGTACAGTTGGAGAAGCCACTTCCCTCTCTTCTTTGCAAAGATGGGGGACCATAGATATGGAAAACTCTAGATTGTGTCTCATTTTTTTTGATGTATTGGCTTAGTACTGGGCTTTGATTATAGTAAGCATGTAATAAATGTGTTGATAGATTGATTTTCCTGAATTATTTTTTTTTAAAAAAACCAATTCTTTGTTCTAAGGGAGGAGAAAGGGATAACATTTACTCTTTGTTTATTTGGTTTAGTTTTATTTTTAAATATTTATTTATTTTTGACATTCTTCTCTAAATTTTGAGTTCCAAATCCTCTCTTTCCGTCCCTTCCTCTCCCTACCCATTGAAAAGACAAGCAATATGATATCAATTAGACATCTGAAATCATGCAAAACATATTTCCATATTAGTCATGGTTCAAAAAAAGGCAAGAAAAAGAAAGGAAGTGAGAAAATTATACTTCCATTTGCACTCAGGGTTCAAAAGAACTGGAGAACTGAGTGTGGAGCACAACATTTTCACTCTTTTTGTTGTTGTTTGCTTGCATTTTGTTTTCTTTCTCTTTTTTGATCTGATTTTTTGTGCAGTACAATAATTGTGGAAATATGTATATATATAGTGGATTTCACACATACATTTTAACATGCTTAACATATATTGGATTATTTGCCGTCTAGGGGAGGGGGTGAGGGAAAGGGGGGTAAAATTTGGAATACAAGGTTTTGCAAGGGTCAATGTTGAAAATTTATCCATGCATATGTTTTGAAAAGAAAAGGCTTTAATAAAAAGGTGGGGGGAAGCTCTTTCTCTGGAGGTAGAGAGCACTTTTTCAACGTGAGTCCTTCAGAATTGTCTTAGATCACTGTCTTGACCAGAGAAGCCAAATCTTTCACGACTGATTATCATTACAACATTGCTGTTACTGTACATACTGATCTTTTGGTTCTTCTCACTTTATTCCACCCTTAGTTCTTGCCATGCTTTTCTGACACGGTCCCTCTTGTCTTTCCTTATGATACAATAGTGCTCCATCACAATCGTATGTCGGAACTTGTTCAGCCATTCCGCAATTGATGAACATCCCCTTAATTTCCAATTCTTTGCCACACAAAAAGAGCTGCCCTTAATATTTTTGTACATAAAGGTCTTTTCCTTTTTCTTTGATTTCATCGGGATACATACTGAATGGTAGTATTGCTAGGTCAAGGAGTGTGCAGTTTTAGAACCCTTTGGATGCAGAATGATTAGAGCAGTTCACTACTCTACTAACAATTCATTAATATAGCTATTTCCCTCACCTTCTCTAGCATTTGTCATTTTTGATAGGTGTGAGGTGTACCTTGGAGTTGTTTTAATTTGCCTTGTTCTAATAAAGTGATTTACAACATTTTTAATATGATTGTAGATGGCTCTGATTTTTTTGATTTCCTTGATTCTTTGATTTTCTGAAGAGTACCTATTTATGTCCTTTGACCATTTATCAATTGAGAAAGGCTCTTCTTTTTATAAATTTGACTCAGTTCTATACTCACTATATATTTGAGAAATGAAGCCTTTATTAGAGAAACATGCTGTAATTTTTTTTCAATATTACTTCATTGCCTGTGGTACCTTTTAGCAAAATAGTTTCCCTGCCTCTCTCCTTTAATTAGATCTATATTTGCTTTTGCTTTGTGTGAGATCAGAATTGCTACCTCTGCCTTTTTTACTTCAACTGAAGCGTATTGGATCCCGCTCCAGCCCTTTATTTTAATTCTGTGTGTATCTTTCTGTTTCAAGTGTGTCTCTTGAAGATCTTTATTGGATTTTGGTTTCTAATGCATTCTGCTATCTGCTTCCATTTCATGTGTAAGATCATCCCATTCACATTCAAAGTTATGATTCCAAACCATGGTTTTCCCTTCATCTCACTTTGTTGTGTTTTTTTCTTGTCCCTCTTTTTTTATCCTGTTCCTCCTCAAAGTCCATTTTGCTTCTAAACACTGAATCCCTTAATCTTTCCCCCATTTTATCATCTCCATTGCCCTTTTTAATCCCTTTCTTTTCCTATCTTCCTATTGGGTAAGTTACATTTCTATATACAACTCTGTGTGTGTGTGTGTGTGTGTACATATAAATCCTTCTGTCTTTGAACCAATTCCAATGAATGAGGCTCAAGCATTGCCCTCTGCCCATTTTCTCCTTCACCGTAAAAGCTCTTCCTTTCATGCCTCTTTTATGTGAGAAAATTTTCCCCATCCTGCCTCTCCCTTCCCCCTTCTCCCAGAACATCCTGCCTTCTCACTTCTTCAGGTGTTTTTGGAGACTCACATGCATGTTCTATATGTATATAGGAGAGGAATGAATGAGGAATAAGACCACTTGGGGTGGATGAGGAGATTCTGGCAGACACTGGTAAGAAGGCTGAACTGGGCAAGTCAGTTAAGCCCTGGGGTCTTTGATCTTAAGGATCTTAAGCACCATCTTTTCCTTATTTTACAGATGAAGAAACTGAGGCCCAGAGAGGTGACGGGTCCAAGGTCATACAAGTAGTAATCAAGTGGAGTGAAGTTTGAACCAAGGATCTGGGGGCCTTTCTATGGGTCTGTGTGACCTTGGCAAGCAAAACAAGGGAGGCTATTGCTAAGGTTCCTCTAAGCTGTAAATCTAGGGTCCTACGGATGGAATGGTCCTAAAGAAGCTTCCATTCTGTGACCTTTCCAAGGTACGATCAGTTTGGAATCTGAAACCTGTTTTCTGCTTCTTCCACTGCCAAGCCATTGCCACTTTTGAGATACCTCTGGTTCCTCCCCTTTTCCAAGAACCCCCAGACCTGTTTGTTATAAGCTGAGACATAGTGAATAATGGGAAGTTTTCATTCTTATGGAAAGAATAAATTCACAAATAATACAGAGCTACCAAAAGTTCAGCTAACCAAATGCTAAAAGGGGATCTTCCTGGCCTGATGAATTTGGACAGTATTTGTTTTTTTTCCTGAGGCAATCGGGGTCAAGTGATTTGCCCAGGGTCACCCAGTTAGGAAGTGTTAAGTGTCTAAGACCAGATTTGAACCCAGGTCCTCCTAACTTCAGGCCTGGTGCTCTAAATATTTGATTTGTAATCAATGTCATAAATATTCAGTTTCACAGAGGCAGCATTGTACAATTGATGCATCATTGGCTCTACAGTTAGATGCCATGGATATACATTGTTCCTCCAATGGTTACTACTTGTGTGACCTTTAGCTAAACCACTTCTCTCTCAGCCGCAGTTTCTTCCTCTGTAAAATGAGGGCTTTTTCTAGGGGGCCTCTAGCTCCAGATCCCGTGGGTGATCTTGGCAAGTCACTGCCCCTCCCAGGGCCTCAGTTTTCTCTATGGTGTTTTTATCATGAAACTTTTCTGAGTATTTCCCAGAAACTTACCCCAACTTGTCCAAACTAGCCATCAGCCAACTTTTGAGGGCTGGGATTGGGGGCAATTGATAAGGGAGTCTGGGAAGGAGACAAGGATGGTATTTAGCACCATGGAAGGGAATCTATGGGGAAAGAGCAAGTTAGCTCATATTCCTTCCCATTGGGGAATTCCTACTTCCTGACTTGGAGAACAGAATCCAGTGGGAAAGTCCTTTTCAGGCAGAATGTCTTTTAGCAATAAGCATGAGTCAGTTTGTGCTAAGGGGCCTGGGATTGCTTACCTAGTGATAGCGGAGAAGATGGAAAGGGTTAGTACCAGGAACTATATGTTAACTGATAGTATGACTCAACACCACTGTGTGCGTTGAAGTGTTTGGGTACGCCCACTCCCTCATGTTTGTGTCGTATACAAATGTTTGTCATGGAAGACCCTACGTTGGAAACACACACCCACACCCCCCCACACACATACACACACCCCTAAACCAAAGAGGCCTAGGATCCAACAACCAATTCTTTCTAATTCCCAGAGGCAAGGTTTGATTTTTTTAATAAGAAAATTAAGCCAAACACCTATTGGCGTAATGCCACGGTGAGGTCGGTTCCTTAGTTTCATTATGTAGGACTTGTTAAAGGCTTTATGAATAATAATCTTGAAACCACAAAATCTCTGAGCAGGAAAGTTCTTTAAGTACCATCTAGCTAAACCTATTCCAGAACAGAAAGTTGTTTTACAAGTATACTAAAAACTGGTCATCCATTTGCTTTTTGAGAACAACTCGTGAAGGGGAAATCCATTATCGTGGAGGCAGTCCATTTGTATAGGCAAAAAAAAAAAAAAAAAGAAAACAAAAAGAAAAGAAAAGAAAAGACCTTCCTAGTACCCAGTACCCTGTCAATGATCTTAATTCCCAGAAAGCCGAGGAGTAGAGTGTGGTGAGCAGGCCGATCGATATCCCAGATGTCAACTCCATTGTAGGTTGCATCTTGGAAACGCTCATGGAGGTGTTTGCTGGGACAGAGACCCCTGTGATTCATTCTTTCCATTTGCCAGCGTCAGGCAATAATAAATCTAAGATGCAGATCAGGGGCAGACGGCAGCATCGAAAGGGAAGTTGGGAGATAAGTCCTAGAACCTCAGAATTGGAAGAAACTTCAAAGGCTAGAATCAGGACTAGAAGAAGATTCCATCCTACAGAATTACCACAAATGGTCATCTAACCTTTGCTTGAAGACTTTCAATGAGGGGAAAGTCGCCATCTCCCAAGAAGAACAACTGCAACCCTTCTTTTTACAAGGAGCCCTTCAAATGCTTGCAAACTGTTTGTACATCCCTCTTGAGTCTTCTCTGGGCTAGACTTTCCCAGTTCCTTCAGCCTATCTTTATACAGCATCAGTTCAAGTTCCCTCACCATCCTGCTCATGCTCCTTAGTTCTGGATCCCCTGCATTGATCCATGTAGCTTAGGGGCAACCCCAGAACATTTTTAATAATGCGAAGGATGCCAAATGCTATTTGCCAAATGCCCCTCCAGGTGTCTAAAGCACTTTATGTACAGGACCTCACTGGATCTTCACAGCAATCCTTTGAGTTACGTATCACATGTATTGTTCTTTCCATTTTATAGATGAGAAAATTGAGGCTCTCGGAGGTGAGTAGACACGAAGTTGGGAAATGGTAGTATGCAAACCCATATATTTCCAGACTCCGGATCCCACCCTCTTTCAAAATACCCTAACTATCTCTAGATGTTGACTCACATTGAACCTGCAGTTCACTAAGACTCACAGATCTTTTTCATTGAAACCATTGGCTAGTTGTAGCTCTCACATAGCATATTTTTGAAGTTGAGCCAATGGTGCAGTGGAAAGAGTGTTCGATTTGGCATCAGAATCCCTGACTTTGAATCCCAGCTCTGTCATTTTCCACCTGAATGAGCTTGGTCAAGTCCCTTCACTTTCTTGGACCTCGGTTTCCTCTGTGGAATGAACGAGATGAATTAGATGACTTTTAGGGTCCCTTTCAACTCTCTTTCTTGGATCGTGTGTGTGATCTTGGTCGAGTCACTACCTCACTGTGGGCTTCAGTTTCCTTCTATGTAAGATAAGAGAGGCTGGACTCAATGGCCTCTGAGGTTCCTTCCTGCTCTAGATCTACAAATGTATTCTCTCTATTCTGTCATGTCAAATCTGGGCCATATAAACCTTTACCAGAAATGGTGACTAATTAAGGATCCAAAGATATACCTCTTGGGGTATTCCACTAGAGATCTCCCTCAAAGATGAACCTGAGGCTTTAGCAACTTGGACCGGTCATTTATCTCTTCTGAATTCATATAGCTGTACTGTTGTCCAGATCCCATCTGCGCCTCTTGTCCACCAAGAGAACATGGGAAACTTTTGTCAAATGGTCCGCTGAAATCTAAGTATACTAAAATATTTGGGAATCTATCTGCCAAGGGAAAGTCAGGTTCTATATGAGCAAAACTACAAAACACTCTCCACACAAATAAAGTCAGATCTAAACAATTGGAAAAACATCAAGTGCTCTTGGATAGGTCGAGCGAATATAATAAAGATGGCAATACTACCTAAACTAATCTATTTATTTAGTGCTATACCAATCAAACTCCCAAGAGATTATTTAACTGACCTAGAAAAAATAACAACAAAATTCATCTGGAAAAACAAAAGGTCAAGAATCTCAAGGGAATTAATGAAAAAAAATGCAAATGAGGGTGGCCTAACTGTACCAGATCTAAAACTATATTATAAAGCAGTGGTCACCAAAACCATTTGGTACTGGCTAAGAAACAGAGTAGTGGATCAGTGGAATAGGTTAGGTTCACAGGACAAAATACTCAATGACAATAGTAATCTAGTGTTTGATAAACCCAAAGACCTCAGTTTCGGGGATAAAAACTCACTATTTGACAAAAACTGCTGGGATAATTGGAAACTAGTATGGAAGAAATTAGGCATTGACCCACACCTAACACCATATACCAAGATAAGGTCAAAATGGATTCATGATCTAGGCATAAAGAATGATATTATAAACAAATTAGAACAATGTAGGATGGTTTACCTCTCAGACCTGTGGAGGGGGAAGGAATTTGTGACCAAAGAAGAACTAGAGGTCATCATTAATCACAAAATAGATAAGTTCGACTATATCAAGTTAAGTTTTTGTACAAACAAAAGGAATGCAGACAAGATTAGAAGGGTAGCAGTAAACTGGGAAAATATTTTTACATCCAAAGGTTCTGATAAAGGCCTCATTTCTAAAATATATCGAGAACTGACTCAAATATATAAGAATTCAAGCCATTCTCCAATGGATAAATGGTCAAAAGATCTGAACAGACAATTTTCAGATGAAGAAATTGAAACTATTTCTGGTCACATGAAAGGGTGCTCCAAATCACTATTGATCAGAGAAATGTAAATTAAGACAACTCTGAGGTACCACTATACACCTGTCAGATTGGCTAAAATGACAGGAAATGATAATGATAACTGTTGGAGGGGATGTGGGAAAACTGGGACACTGATACATTGTTGGTGGAACTGTGAACGGATCCAACCATTCTGGAGAGCAATTTGGAGCTATGCTCAAAAAGTTATCAAACTGTGCATACCCTTTGACCCAGCAGTGTTTCTACTGGGCCTATATCCCAAAGAGATTTTAAAGGAGGGAAAGGGCCCCACATGTGCAAAAATGTTTGTGGCAGCCCTTTTTGTAGTGGCAAGAAACTGGAAATTGAAAGGATGCCCATCAATTGGAGAATGGATGAATAAATGATGGTATATGAATGTTATGGAATATTATTGTTCTGTAAGAAACAACCAGCAAGATGATTTTAGAGAGGCCTGGAGAGACTTGCATGAACTGATGCTGAGTGAAATCAGCAGAGCCAGGAGAACATTATACACAGCAACAAGACTATACGATGATCAATTCTGATGGACATGGTTCTCTTCAACAGTGATGTGATTCAAACCAGTTCCTATTGCTCAGCGATGAAGATAGTCATATACATCCAGAGAGAGGCCTGTGGGAACTGAGTACGGACCACAACACAGCATTTTAACGCTTTCTGTGAATATTTCCATGCATTTTGTTTTCCTTCTTCGGTTGTTTTTTCTTCTTCTCTTTCTAGATCTGATGTTTCTTGTGCAGTAAGATAACTGTATAGATATGTATACATGTATTGGATTTCTCATATAATTTATCCTATTTAGCATGCATTAGATTACTTGTCATCTAGGGGTGGGGGTGGGGGGAAGGAGGGGAAAAGCTTGGGAAAAAAGTTTTTTGCAAAGGTCAATGTAGAAAAATCACTCATATGTTTTTGTAAATAAAAAGCTTTTAATAAAAAAAAAGAAATCTAAGTATACTCCATTTAACTGCGTCTTTCTAATCTAAGAAAAGAAGGTAGTCTGGCATGACCTATTCTCCCTCGGCTAGAAGTAATCTCTGTCTCTCAGTCTTTCTCGTGACATTTTATTCTCCCCTTCTATTAGTCTAAGTTGCATAATATGTATCTCTGTGTTTTTTCTTTATTAGATTATAAGCACTTTTATTTTTTTTCACCCTTGTAGCTCTCCCAGGTCCTGGAAAAGACAGCATGGTGTACATTGTCAGGTAGGACAGCTATATCTGGGGCCGGGTTCTACCATTTACTGGCCGTGAAACCTTCGAAAAGTCAATTTGCCAATGGGAGCTTCAGTTTCTTCATGCAGAAAATGGAAGTATTTATAGCACCTAGCGCATAGAATTGTTGTGAGTTTGCTCCTATAAAACACCTGGTGCATCCTCAATCCTACGTTTACTAAACGCTCACCATCTAGTTCTAATAGTACGTCCTAGAATTTTGCCAGGACTGAAGGCTCACAGACCTCTGCTTTGTATATTCTACCCTTTTCCTAAAACATGGGCACATGGCTCTATCTCCAGGCCTTTTTCCACGAGTTGTTAGTTCAGTGCTGAAAGATGGATAGTTCATCGGGGTCTAATGGCTTGAATTCATTAAGAACAGCTAGGTTTTGTCTGCCTGGTATTTTGCATCTCATAGGTTTCAATTCCCCGCTAACCATTTTTTGTTCTAGCCTTCCCATTCCGAAGATATATTTCCTTGGCAGTGAAAAGAGAGGCATCATGGGAGTTGAGTAGTTCTGTCTTTTCGCCATCATCCATTATCATTCGTCCTTCTTTTGATGCTCCTTCTTTGCCAAACATAGCTTTTGAACGAGTCCATTTTGTAATTCATAGTCAGTGGCAGCTTGCTCTGAGCTGTAACACTTCTGACATTGTTCTGAGAAGGCCATACTACGCGTTGAGGGACACTGAAGCTCTGTGTCTGTTGGCAGACATAAATTCACCCCTGTCTGTCTGCTCGGTCCCCTGGGGGTTGTGACTGTCTGTGAAAGGGCAGTCTCCCTGCCTCTTATCAGAAAGGGCTAGCAGAGCTGAAACCTGGCAAGGGGCAAGAAGTGAGCAAACACGCAGGGGGAGGCCGTGAAAAGTTAGCCCTGAGAAGCATGGGTCTGTGTGAGCCGGGCTGAGTAAAAGCCAGACTGATTGCAGTGGCCATGGAAACAGAACCTGGTGAATTATGCAGTTTCATCCTCTGTGTCTTCCCCCACTCGGATATTCTCCAAGGAGAGATGAATCTCCTGGATCAGTCCTTGTTCATTAAGAATCTCTTTGCTTTCTGCTTCCTCTCCGACTGTGGTCATTATTACTGTATGAATTTTTGTGTGCCCTTGTCAGGTAAGGTACCCCAGGAGAGAGATGGATGGATTTTCATAGCTGGTGGCAACATTCACAGCATGAAGTCTCAGGGCTAGATGGAAAAAAGAGATTTTATTGATTCATATTTTATAACTTCTCAGACAGAGAGAAAGATGAAGTAAATTCTGCCCAAAAGAAATCCAGGCACAACTGAGCAGTCCCTCTGTGGGAAGAACCGGAGTCGGCTTTGTGAGTCCAATTGTTTCAGGCAGCTTTCGTCCCTTTATCCTTCTCGTATAGGCGAGAGAACCTGGTTTCCCCTCTCCCCGGGGACAGGGTCGAGAGTTCTGACTAGAGAGAAAGTCACGCGTGGAAGGAGTTGGGAACATAGAGTCCTGCCCATATGAAGATGGGCCAGAGTAAAAAGGGAGGAACTCATTTTCCCATTCCCTAACCCTTTCACTTCTGCCCCTCTGCTCCCATACTGCTGAAAGAATATCATTTACTGTTAGAAAGGGTTAGCTAGGCCTGTGTTAGCATCTTTTGGCTTTTGTCCTTGATTCTGTAACAGCCCCGTGACTTGGGAGGGGGTGAGGTCACCCTCCCCCACCGAGGGGGTCCTAGTTTTAGCTTCCTGCAGATCAGAGTCACGTCTTAGGGAATCCTGAAGGGAGAGGATCAGGCTTCTTCCCCCCCCCCCCAATTGTCTTGGGCTGACTATATTTTAGCCACAGAGTGGAACTCGGGAGATAATTTCTTAAACACAGCTTAAGTTCTGGCTTACGTTGAGCATCTTCCCCAAAAAGTTTTCTAGGGTCCTTTCCAGAAAGGTGCTTAATGTATATAGATATAGATATAGATATAAATAGAGATGTGGATATGAACAAAGTAGATCCGTGTACTTGACTACACTGTTGTCTACAGTTGAATCCCTTGCCCCTTTATTTTCTCATGATTGTACTTTGCCAAGCTCCTACTCACACGCTGCTGAACCCATCTAGAGAAAGTTATAAAACCGTGACCCACACGGACTATAAATTTGTGGGACATGATCTCAATCAAGCTCACACTGCAGCAAGGCTATTCTTTTATGTCGCCCTAATCAGTTAACTCTCCCAATCACTACAATGGGCATTCCCAACCTTTTCATCCCTCCTTAGACTTCCCACGATCCTCCCTCCCCACCATCCTCTCTGCTGAGAAACTCGGTTCATAGATTACCAAAAATAAATGCAGGCCATTCTCTTTCTCCCTTCCTCTTCAGCTCTTATCACTCAGATGTCTTCCCTCCCTTTCTCCTCTTTTGCCCCTCTATCACACGAAGAGGGAGCCCTTCTTTCTCTTTGCCAAGGCAAACCGCTCTACGTGAAAACTTGATTCCATCTCATCCCATCTTCTCCAGCAGATTTCCCCTTCATTCCTCCCTGCTCTCTCACTAAACTTCAACCTCCCTCTATCAATCAGGAAGTTTCCTCCTTGTTTCCTGCAAACATGACCTTACCTCCCCTTCCCAGGGCATACCATCCCTGTTGGCTCCTATCCTGGATCTCTCCTCCCTTTCAAAGTCAAACTGCTTGAGAAAGCTCTCTCTATAGCTACCCCTTCCACATCCCAGGGATTAGGGGTACGGCACCCCCACACACCCCGATCTGGAAAATCCACATAAAAATCTTCTCCTCATCCCCGAGAAGTCAGAATTATTATATTATTGAAAGATAAAACATAGTGATATCATACAATACTAAAAGATACATTTATGCATTTCTGACTTTCTCAACTTTTTCTGTGTCATGTGTTGACCTCCTCATGTCATCTGCAGCTTCCACAAAACCACTTCAAAATGCCCATATAATTTCTTACGCCAACCCGCGACACATGAAAGCTGTAATAGAGAAAGCTGCAACGTGGAAGGAAGAACCATGGATCTCCTTCCTTTCACATCGCTGCAATCTGGCCTCTGAGCTCATCATTCAAATGAAACTGCTTTCTCCCTAAATCGCCACCAGTCTCTTAATGGCCAGATCCAATGGCCTTTTCTCAATCCTCATCCTTCTTCTTCCTTTTGAATTCTCTTCCTCCTTACCTCCACCTCCTGGCTTCCCTCAAGACTAAGTTTAATTTGCACCTACTGGGGGAGGTCTTCCCTGGTTGCCCACCTGCACCTCCTATGGCTGGTGCTTTCCTTCCGAGATTACCTTCCCGGAACAGTTATTTGGGGCAGTTAGGTGGCGCGTCTGGAGTCAGGAAGACTCCTCTCTAGCCGAGTTCAAATCTGACCTCTTATCCTTAGTAGTTGGGTGATCCCCGACGAGTCACTTCACCTTTTGGTGGTTTCAATTCCTCATCTGTCAAATGAGCAGGAAAAGGCAAATCACTCCAGTATCTTTGCTGAGGAAATCCCAACTGGGGTCACCGAGAGTAGGACCCGAGTGAAACAAGAAGAGTTTATTTGCACGTCATCTGCCCCTTTAAAATGTCAGCAGAGACCGTGGTTTGGGACTTCCTTTGCATCCCCGGCACTTAGCAGAGGACCTGGAGCATAGTAAGCACTGAATAAACTCTTGTTGACGAGATCAGATTTAGGACAACTATTAATTTCCCCTGTCACAAAACTGCTTAAAACCCCCGAGAGTTGTAAACACCCTCTGACAAATGCTTCAAACACCACAGAACGATCTGTCATCGTTCTGCTTTCCCAGGAGGAGGATGCTGACAACAGGAAATGTGGAACACCTTGTTGAACAAGGATCTCAATTTCATCTCGACTCTTCCTTTTGCGAACAACTTCTTCAAGGCCTTTATCTTCTAGGGAGCCAAGACTTGTTGGCCAAGCTTTATGCGGGTGGCCATTCTCTCCTCCCAAATCCACTGCAATGGCTACAGGAGGCACCCCACCGGATGACTAGCACTTGGACCGCCCAGCAAGGCTAAAAATAACCGAGCTTGGGAGCCCTGTTGGATCACCTGAGTTCAGGAAGCGAAATATGGTGCAGAAGAGGCAAGGAGAGACTCGGGGTCCAATTTCCAGCTCTTCTAAGCTAGCCAGCGTGTTCTCTGCCACATTGGGCAGCCCTTGACCTCCCTCCCAAAAGAATTCCAAGGGAGAACTTTTAGAGTCTGAAACCATGCGTTCAATATAGGACAGCGAGTGGAAACCGTCTTTTGCTTTAAGGACTGTTGCTATTCATTGGTTAATCTTTCTTGAGGCGACAGCATGGGGTGGGTGTGAAGGAGCACACATGGATACAAGCTAGAAGCCTCTGATCGTGCACGACTTTTTATGCTAAAGCATATGTCTCCCAGGAAACAGATGATGGGCCAGGCCACTAGTAGAAGGAACCCGGGAGCTCCACACTCCCACAGCATCATCCCACACTAGCGTGGCTCAAGCCTGTGCAGCAACCCTATGGCGGTCTCAGTTAACTTTTGCTTCCAGGTGGATTTATGTGGGACCCACATGTGGGTCATTTGGGCAAGGAAGATCTAAAAACAGCTGCAGGAGTGTCCAGGAGTAATCCTAAGATCCCAGGGAACTCCCTGTGAGTGTTTTTCTTCTCTTCCTCGGTGCCTTTGATCTGATTTTACTTTCTGGGACTGCTGTTCTTTCTCAACCACTTTGGGGACTGCTTTCTCCAAGGGAGTGTTAGCTGTGCTTTTATTAAAGGAATTGTTTATCAGAACCCTCGGGCTCTGTGTGCGATTCCAGGTGTGGAATCACAGCGGAGACCCAAGTGGACCAGTTAGAGGCATATCCATGGGACATTGCCCTTCCCAGGACACGTTCTGGAAATGGCCAAGGTATAGGAGCCTCCCCAAGCAGGTGCCGTGGAAGAGCCACCTTTACAATTCCATCTTCGGAGCAGTCTTTTTTTTTTTTTTTTTTGCTGAGGCAATTGGGGTTAAGTGACTTGCCCAGGGTCACACAGCTAGGGAATGTTAAGTGTCTGAGACCACATTTGAACTCAGGGTCTCCTGACTTCAGGACTGGTGCTCTATCCACTGTGCCACCTAGCTGCCCCTGAGCAGTCCTTTTAAAAGCTGATGAATCCACCGGGTATCCAGCAATAGCAAAATCCTGTTGCTCCGTCTGCATCTCCATATTACTGCGATAAGGACTCCTTCTCATCAACTTCTGAAAATCACAGGATTTTGCCCAGATGGGACATTTTAACAAAGGCTCTACAGTTTCCTCTAAGTAATTGGCCGGAGGCAGTTGGGATATTTGGTGAAGCAACCACCATCTTCTTTTCCTCCTGCTCAATACTCTTGTCCTTTTTTTGGCTACCCAAGAGACAACTTCAGGAAGTCCATGGAAAAGGAGCAGGCAGACTTTTCCTGGTTCTATCCAAATTTCCTATTTTTAGGAAACCTTAATTTTACTCTGGAACTGGAAACTGAATGGATGCCCATCAATTGGAGAGTGGCTGAATAAATTATGGTATATGAATGTTATGGAATATTATTGCTCTGTAAGAAACGAGCAGCAGGAGGATTTCAGAGAGGCCTGGAGAGACTTGCATGAAATGAGGCTGAGGGAAACGAGCAGAACCAGGAGATCATTATGCACGGCAACAACAAGACTATATGAGGATCAATTCTGATGGACATGGCTTCAAACCAGTTCCAATTGTTCAGTGAAGAAGGTCATATACACCCAGAGAGAGGGATGTGAAATGTGGACCACAACATAACATTTTCATGCTCTCTATTGATGTTTGCTTGCATTGGGTTTCCTTTCTCAGATTTTCTTTTTTTTTCTTGTAGATAGGATTTTTCTTGCACAACTTGTGAAGTATTTTAACATTGTTAACATGTAGTGGACTTCCTGCCATCTAGGGGAGGGGAGGGGACTGGGGGTAAAATTTGTAATGGAAAGCTTTGTAAAGATCAATGCTGAGAAACTACCCATATATATGTTATACAAATAAAAAGCTTCAATAAAAAAATTTTACTCTCAACATCACCTTCATTTCAGGATATAGCTCTTCTCCTTCCCTCCCCAGCAAGCAATCCCTTGTAACAATGAAGAGAAAAAAAAAAACATTTCGACAAAACCAGATCTGCCAGCAAGTCCACAACTAGAGAGAGTCCCCCAACTTTACAAAGAAGTACCAGAGTCCCATTTTCTCAACTCTTTTCTGGAGCCAAGCTTGGTCGTAATAATTACATAGCATTTCATTTCATTTTGGGTTTTTTTCCCCAGTTACATCATCATAAGTCTTGTCTATCTTCTTGCAAGCTTATTTCACTTGTCACTGGTTTAGATATCTTCCCATATGTCTTGGAATTTTTTTCTATTTGCTATTTCTTACTGCGCAATTATATTTTGTGACATTCACGTGGCACAATTTATTCAGTTATTCCCCAATGTATGGGCATCTATTTGTTTCCAGTCCTCTGCTAAGAGGAAAAGTATACTAGGAAGGTTTGGGCAAATATGGAGCCATTCTTTCGGGTTCTGGCTGTCTTGGTACCCCAAGGGATCTGTGTGTCAGAGACTGTGAAGCTCTTAGTCATTTTAAAGGCATAATTCCATATTGCTTTCTTCTAAATGAGTTAAACTGAATTGGTCTATTTTTATCAGGCCAATTCTTAGAAATCCAATCAGCAGTGATGAGCTCAGCAACATGACTAATTTCTTTTTCTTGTACATAGATTAGTCAAACCTACCCTGAAAAAAAAAAGGATTCTCACAACTCACTCCATCATGAACTTTGGAACCGCGGCCTATTTGCCCAACGCTCGTGGGTCCCCTCGAACGCCACAGTCTAGGAGGAATTTAGGCCCTTTCCATTGGGACCAAATCTATTTGGTCCCAATATAAAAAATGGGGACCACATATTTCATACAGTCAACAAACTATTTCCGTTGAAGTGTTTACTAGAATCACACTTTTTTTAAAGGAGCCATTTTGCTTCTAGAAACTGCGTACTGGTGTTCATTAGCATTGCCTGTCATTCAACCGATAGTAGGAACTGAGAACCTACAATCTCAGAACTGGAAAAGAATCCGATTATTGTGGTTCGGCACATTGGAATTATCCAGAGGGAGGAGATTATTTATTTTCTTCTTGAAAATGTCCACGGCGTCTATCCTCTGCTCATTCAAATGTTTGACCCGCATATGATCACGAAAAATGAAACTTCCCTGCCTCAGGGTGTCGGCAACTCAATGGTTGCTGTCGCCGTTGGATACTATTGGGGGAAAAATTGGGAAGGATATTTTAGGAGATTGTAAGATCCTTGAGGGTCGAACTGTCAGTTTTCATGTTCGTCCCTTGCATAAAAAACATGTGTTTCCTGTTGTGCAATTGATGAAAAAGGGAACTAATCCACTGAATTCACAGGATTTGGAGCTAGAAGTAATGTCACAGGCCATGTGGTCAGGGGATCTGAGTTCTAAAGCTGAGAACAAGAAACCGGCTGGGAGCTTTTCTGGTCATGGAAGCATACATCTAGAGTAGGAAGGAACCGCATAGGCCATCTAGCCCAAACTTTCATTTTACAGAGAATCAAACTGAGGTCCAGGATGGTGAAGTGACTTTCCTTAGAAATATATATCCAGAGCTGGAAGAGACACTATGGGATATCTAGGCCAACCTTATAGAGTTGGAAACTTATAGAGGAGGAAACTGCGACCCAGAGAGATGATGTGAGTTGTCCAAGGTCATTGAGGTAGATAAAATAGTCAGGCTGAGATTTAAACTTTGGATAGAGTGCTGGGCCTGGATTTAGGAAGACCTGAGTTCAAATCTAGCCTCAGACATTGAATAGCTCTGTGTGACCCTGGACAAGTTATTTAATCCTATGTGCCTCAGTTTCCTCATCTGTAAAATGAACCGGAGAAGAAAATGGCAGGATCTCTGTCAAGAAAACCCCAAATAGGGTCAAGAAGAGTCAGATAGGACTGAAAATGACTGGACAACAACAATGATCCCATGACTTAAAATCTAGTTCCCTTTCCTCTATACCATATTGCTTCTCTTTAATAAATATTTGTTGAATTGATCCATCTGCCAAATGCTTTTTTCCCACCAATGCTGTGAGGTAGATGGGGCAGGGATTATTATTATATCCATGTATTGGGGGCTACTTTCTTGGAACATGCTTAGAGCTGAGATCTGGACAATAATATGGAAGCTGTGGGTGTGGTAGAAGGGCTACTTCTAGCCATGTGACTCAGAGACTTGCACTGTGAGATGAGGAAGGTTCTCGCTATTGGCCATGGAGCCAGAAAAGTCGATCACTTGGAATATCTGGAAGGAAGCCTGCCCCCTCAGTTCTCTCTTCCTTTCCAACTATAAGTATGGCAGCACTCTTTGGAGCCATTTCTCAAGAGATGGGTGAGGGAGAAGTTGCTGACTTCATTCCCTGACCCCAGTCCCCATGCATGTCAGCTGACATGTATTTCCAACCTCGGCGAGTTTGAGTTGTTCCTTCCGTGTTTGCTCTTTTTTGATTTGCGGTATCTATTCCAACATGAACATGTCTTAGAGTAAAGGCAACCTTGAATGTTCAGGAGGCTGGCGGGCTGGATTAGAGCTGAAAAGAGAGAGTCAAGGAGCTGGAAGTTGTTTTAGGCTCTTAGAGAAGATGGCCGCAGGCCGGAAGATTGGTTCGAGCCTAGCTTATTTCACTAGCAGATAGGTAAGGGGAATTGTCCGAACAACCAACCTACTGCTGAGCTGAGCTGAGATGTAAGCTGACAAACTAGTAGTCCACTAAACCCTTTAATGTTCTACTAGATGGTGAGTTTGTTGCCTTTCTTTGTATGCCCAATACTTAATACAGTCCTTGGCGCTTAGAAAGTGCTTAATAAATGTTTACTGATGTCTCCAAGAAGATTCTAACAGTAGTTCGTAGTTAAGGTGCTGAATCCTGTTTTATTTGGGGTCAAATGGGTTCTTGTAAGTGTTCCGTGTAGTGTTTCTTGACTGTCGTCTCGGAAGTAGACATACAGTCGGGCCCAATTTGATCACACTTTCGCTCTTCCAATGGTTGTTATAAAATGGTTTGATATTATTTATGCCTCCAGTTAGAGAGCAAAGCTCTCTAACAGTGGGATGGGGGCATGAACTCCCAACCCTGTTCTTGGAAAGATGCCCCTCTCCTGGGGGGCTTCCATTGGGTCCTCCTACCACAAACAGACACACCTGGCAACATATGGACAGGCTCAGCCACAAGTATTTATGCAAAATAACGTTAAATTTGGCAAATCTATTCTTTAACACAATTCATTTAAAAAGCACAAAAAGGAGATAAAGTTGAGGCGGGGTGGATCCTGCCCTGCCTAGCTTGTTTCTCTCAGGATGGCACTGGAGATAAAAAAGACACACACAGTTAGACACACCTTCTAGTTTGTCCATTTACACATCTCTCATGGTGTCATAAAAAGGAATTGCAGATGTGGCAAACACTGACCGCCTCCCCAGCTGTGTTACTGCCGGGGGACACGGCACCCTTCTTCTCTCCTTCCAAGTCTTCCAGGCTAATTGCCTCTCTTCCCAACCGGGCAAAACTCCACATCTCCGTGAAGTTTGTGGCCATTAGGTTTTTGTGTGCAGCTGTAAGGGGGCCCCTGAGCCCAGCTCTTACCAATGAACCCAGGGAACCATTAATACAATGCTGCAAATGGAATAAGGGGGGGGGGAGCGTGCTCCCAGGAGAGTTGCCATGAGGTGGAATGGAGATGCTTCGGAGAGACTTTGGAGCAGTAGTAGCCATTCTGTCAGGGCTAGGATAACTAACCCCCTGGCAAATAGGAGCCCCTTTGATTGTGGCTACATGATGGGAATTGGGGGTGCACTCAAAAGGCACCAGCTGACCACAGCCTTGACTCCTTCTCTTTATGTTGCTTCTTCTAGCCTCACAGTGTTCGTGTGAGAGGAGCAAGCCAACGAATGTTTCCTTTAATAAAATCCAGGAAATAAAAATCCAGAAAGAGTCCGGCTTTGACCAAATCAAGGATGGCTTGGGTAAAGGCAGAATTGAATTTGGGGAAAACTACAGCTCTAAATCTATTTGAAGGTACTATCTACATCCTGGATAGACTTCTGACTCACTGTTTATCTGGAGACTGCCTCTTTCTGGAAAAAGACAAAAGATAGTAGACTTTGACTAATGGCAACAGTCAATCCAGTTCCAGAATCCCATTGCTCAGTCATTTTTCCCTCATGATTGACTCTTCGTGACTCCTTCTTAGGGTTTTCTTAGCAAAGATACTGGAGCGCTTTACTATTCCCCTCTCCGGCTCATTTGACAGATGAGGAAACTGAGGTAAACAGGATGAAGTGAATTGCACAGCTAGTAAATATCTGAGACCAGATTTGAACTTATGGAGATTAATCAAAAAGAGGTAAGTGACTGGCTCAGGATCAAACAGTTGGTAAGTGTCTGAGGCCATATTTGAATTTAAGTATTTCTAATTCCAGGCCTGGCACTCTATCAGCTGAGCAATCGAACCACCCCAAGGATCCCATAGTCTGATTTAAACACCGGCCATGGTATTACCCACCTCCCTTGGTGGGCAGCGGTGTGATAGAGGTGACGAGTATTCAGTTGAAATCTAGAGAGTTCTTTAGTCTTGCTGGAGCCCGGAAATTCTAATAAAGGAAGTGTAAATAAAGTGCAAAGAAGATTCTTTCCACAGGGAAAGAATGGTGGCCTGTTCCACTAACACTGGCTTCTTTACTCAAGTGCAAGTGAGGATGTGCTAACAAACGTTTAACAACCAGGTCTTTGGTGGGGGGGGGGGAAATATAGCCCTGATATACTTTTAATCTACATTTCTCACATCTTAGCCATCACTTTCTTGTCTAGATAATCAACCAATCACTAATACATCAACCCCCCCTTTTTGGACAATGAAAACATTTAACAATCACCTGTCTACAGCCAGTCTGAGCTGACTCCAACTGGACTCTGAGTTAACAATGAAGCCACAGATCTGAGGAGGGAAGACAATGAGCGGCTAGGCGAGTATCCCAAAGAGCTGAAAAATACCTACTTTGGGAATCTCAGCCTAGATTTAGTTCTGGGTGAACTGTTCACGAGCAGTTCAGGGTCAAGATGGATCACCTGGTCTGCTTCTGGCCTGGGACCCTAGCTCTCAGAGCTCACCGTAGATTAACCGCTGCTGCTACACAACTGCTTAAAGAAAGCTCTCAGAGAAACTTGTGGCCAAATGGATCATCGGACAAGAGAGCTGACCTGAGCTCAGAGACAATGCACTTCACCAAACACCTAGTAGCATTTAGGCAGATAGAGGGATGGGCCTGGAATCAAGAAGTAGATCCAGCCTCAAACATTTACTAGTTGTGTGAACTTGGGCAAATGTCTTAATTTCTATTTGCCTCAATTTCCTTAACTGTAAAATGGGGATAATAGTAGCACCTACCTTGCGGTTGTGGGGATCAAATGAAATATTTGTAGAGCACCTGGAACACAGTAGATGTGATATAAATGCTTATTCTCTTCCGCCGTCTTCATCCCATCCCTCCTCCAAAAGACCATAAGGACGTGGAGGTCAAGTCTTCAGATAGACATAATTGGCTGATACTGGGATGGTAGGGGGCTGATTCTATTTCCATTTACTGGGGAGAAAAAAAAACATACTTAAGACTGATACCAAGATTAAACTGGTAGGCGTGGTCATAGCCACCGAGACAGGGAATGCGGCCAATCAGGTGCTAAAGCCAGAGTGGGCCATTCCTGGAGATATAAGCAAGAATGGTGATCTCCAAAAGTTATGGAAACATGACCTGGGAAAAGCCATTTTTCCCCAGTGACAAGATTTTGAGCAAAATCCACAGACTACGGGAAGACTGGAAGTGTTAGCTAAACAAGATGATGAATTCCTAGATTTATCAGTAAGGACGACCCGATGTTGAATTAAGAACCGCACGACTAACTTTTTGATCACCAGAAGGAAAGAGTGATCTTTTGCGACATCCTAGATAAAGAAAGAGAACATGGTCTGTTGGCAGATGATACGGGATTGGGGAAGACTGTTCAGAGCACGGTGTGCTCATCGATGAATTGGTGAAGTAGGTCCCGAAGATCATTTCAGCCAGCCTCATTAGAACACGGACGAGAAAGAATTCAAGAATGAGCTAAACTAGAAATCCAAATAGGATTCAGAGGAAGAATAGACTGGCTGTTGCAACATATCCAATTTTAAGCAAAAATCAGTAGCGACTTTTCCAATCTGAGCGTACTCATGAGGATCGGGTCACTGGAGTCTCCCACCCAATAGAAATCAATTACCTGCCTCGTACCTGAGTCACTGATTATCTTGTTTTACTCTCCTCCTCCCTTTGTAGAAGTAATAAATGTGAACTAATAAGTAAAAGAGTGTGTAGGGAGCCAGTGAGTGTGAGACATAAAGAGCAAATGAACATGAAAACAAAGAGCTGAACCCTCTCGTTGAAGATAGGTTCCTTTCCAGACTGGACCTGGTCTAAACCTGATCGCCTGGGTTCCCTTAATGGAGAAGTGAGTGGTGTGTCCTCTATGTAAAAGCTTCTGAAACTGTGGGTTGCAACCTCCTAAGGGGTACCATAACTGAATGTGGGGGTCATGAAATTAGGATTTATTATCAGTAAATGTTTTTTTTGTATACCTATTTTATATACCTTTATATTTGGGGTCATGTCAAAATTTCTCAGGCGGAAGGGGGTCATAAAGGGAAAAAAGCTTAAGAAACCCTGATCTCTGGGCCCAGCAGGGGTATGGCAAGATTAGATATATCCATTTTAGAAGTCATACAATCGAGGCACAAAGGGTAAAAAGATACCACCGTGTTCGCCAAGCGGCGGCCGAGAATATAGCCCTGGTTTTCTCATTCAGCCTAGTATTTTAGCCTGACGCCATGTTTCCTCTCCCATATAGATCTTCTTCATGACACCGTTGAATTTTCCTAACATTTCCTCATTATTTTTCTTGTTCTCCAGAGCGGAAAATTGAAACAGGTTGAGACAGATTCTTGGGAACCACTGTTCCCCACCAAAAACAGTGAACTCCACCCCTGCTATGGGCACAAGCCCAAGAACTTGAGAGAAGCATAGTCAGGGATGCTGGCGGGATTAGGGGCTCTAGGGGTCAATGGAAATTGTTCATAGAATGTATACGGTACACAGCCATGAGTTTACATCCCACCCCTTAAACAAGGCTTCTCCAACTGTTTTATTTTCCCTCAAGCCCCCTTTTTGCCCAAGAAACTTTTACCTGATCCCGGGCATTGAAGTGTATAAACTAGGTAGACAAAGGCAACATTTACTGATAATAAATCATCATTTTGTGACTCCCACATTCAGTTCTGTGATCCCGTATGGGGTCATAATCCACCCTTTAAAAAGCTTTGCCTTAAACCACCTTGATGTTAAGGTCTCCTCCGAAATGACCTCCCACTGAGCATGTCTGCATATATGTGTGTGCATGTGTATGTCTGTGTGTGTGCACCCCCCATCTTGTCTATAGTTGTTTGCGTGTCCCCCAGGAGATCGGGGGCTCCTTCAGGGCAAGTCTGTTTTTGCCTTTCTTTGTAGCATCAGGGCCTATCATGGTGCCCAGTGCCATATATTTATCAGCGCTGACCTTTTTACTTATAATCATGTGCTTTGTACTTCCTCTCACCCAAATAAGGACACCTCCTCAGATCAGGGCCCACCGAGGCTTGGGAGGGGTGGCAATTGCCCGCCATAGGTAAGTATGCATTTTGTTCAAATTTCTTTAAGTTGGGAGAGGGGAGTGTGGACTTTTGACATTGGAAAGAATGCCCCCAGACTACACGGCAGGGCCTCGTGGTGACACAGGGGAGAGGGAAGTGGTCCTGCCTTTAGCTTTGGGCTACACTGGTCCCTGCCGCTAGCCCCCTCCCATGCTTCTCCCGCCAAGCCAGGGGGAAGTGAAGGATTGGCTGCTGAAGGGAAAAACAAAGAGTAGGGAGAACAAATGCGGCTGAAACTTCATGGTGAGCCATGGGAAACTAGGGAGAGATGACTGGACTGGGCCAGCAGCTAGCTACTGACATCTGGGCCGTAATGCCTTTTTCCTTCTTGCTTCTCTAGGGTGGGGAGGCAGCCCTTCATCTACCTGTCTAATTGCTTAGTTCCTGTTTCTCCTTTGACTATGGCTAAGGAGGAAGAGGCTCAACTGTTTCATTGAGGCCATGGTGATCTATAAGTGGGGAGCCTGTTCCCTAAGGTGCTTATTTACATTTTCTTTGTTTCTTTTTATTTTATTAAAGCCTTTTATTTTCAAAACATTGTCTTTGTTTCTTGAAGCAACTATTAAAGCGCATGATTATTTGCAGTAATTTGTGTTCAGCGCTATAAGAAGGTGTTTGAGCACCAAGAGAGGTTTTCCTCAGCTCAGGCAGAGTGGGGGCTGAGCCAATTAAAGAGAGAATTTCTTCAGTCTTGGTAATCTCTGGGATTTCTATACCCCAGCCTGCTTGTGACCACAGAAGAGATTCTTATTTGGTCAATAAATTAATCAACATCATTTATTAAAGTGCTGTGATCCCCCTTGGATATATAAACACAAAGGTAAAATCACATGACTGGCTTGTGTCCTACTGGGCAGAAACAAATTTACAAAAAGTTTATTAAGCACCTACTATGTGTCTGGCATTGTGCTAGTCAAAAGTGAAATAGATCTTGCCTTTTGCTCGTTTAGATTCTAACGGAGAAGAGAAGTAGGAGGGAAGGAAATAAATATTTCTGTAGTGCCTAGGATGTGCCAGACACTTTCCTGTGGTCTTTGTTTTGGTCCCAATTGCCTCAGAGTGAATGCAAATAGCAATTGTTGCTGTTTTGGCCAGAAACCCAGAGGGTCTTCTCTCAGATTGGGTTTTTTTGGCTAGGTAAAAGAGGGCATTTCCTGCCTCATTTCTTACCTAGACTTTAATCACTGAATGGGTGTTGCCTCAGACAAACAGATTTGTTAAAGACTCCAATTTTAAAAGGCCAAGGTCTCTCACTGCATCCAGAGTCATCTCCAGTCGTCCTGATCAGTATCTAGCCACTGAACCCAGAAGGCTGTGGAGGGGAAAGTGAGCCAGGTGACCTTGCCCAGCCCTCCCTCACTTAGAGCCAATTCCCTTGCATGTCATGGCATCCCCTCCCTGATGCCCTCTGAGAATGAAGAACAAAGAACAGCAACCGAACACTTCAACAAGTGCTTATATAAATGATATTTAGATAGTTAGATAGATAGATAGATAGATAGATAGATAGATAGATAGATAGATAGATAGATAGGTGTTGTTCAGTCATTTTCAGTCATGTTCAACTCTTCATGACCCCATTTGGGGTTTTCTTGGCAAAGATTCTGGAGTGGTTTGCCATTTCCTTCTCCAGCTCATTTTACAGATGAGGAAACTGAGGCAAACATGGTAAAGTGACTTGCTTAGGGTCACACAGCTAGTGAGTGTCTGAGGACAGATTAGAACTCAGGTCTTTCTGACTCCAGATCCAGCACTCTATCGGTTTTACCACATAGCTGTCCTAGAGGAATGAATAGATAGATAGATGGATGGATGGATGGATGGATGGATGGATGGATGGATGGATAGATGGATAGATGGATGATAGATAGGTAGATATAAATAGATAGATAGATACAGGGCATTGGTGAATGCTTATCACCAAAGATGGAGGCACATGTATAGTAGTAGATCCTTGGGACCTGTTCATGGGAGGTAGGAAGACTGTTCTGAGTATGGACACTTTTCATTTACCTACTACATGGAAGCAAGCAATAGGTCTGCAGATTAACTCAGGTCATAGATAGCATTGGACACCCCAAGTTCAAGTCCAAAATTCCTGTGGGCTTGCTTCCAGGACCTCGGCTTCTCAGGGCTGTCTTTGCTGAGCTGCTTGCAACATCTGCCCTGGAATCCTGGGCTCAACATCCCCATGGCTCAAACTTCCAGGTCAGAGGCACTTAGAACTGGAGATAACTAGCAAAACTTATCAAAACCCCCACCCCATTTGGGGGGAGCCACATGGCTTGAAGGGGGTGGCCCTCAGGTCCTTCTAACTGCTTTATTACATGGTATCACCTCTGCTCAATGGAATACTTACTTCTGGGTTCATTAAAGAGAAAGCAAGACTGTCCCAGTCAGGCTGTATTAGAGGCAGCCAGCTCCAGCCAATGGGAAAAGGCATCACCAACCACAAGGTGGAAAAAAATGGGAACCACAAATGCTCCCAGAAGCAGGTCCCTGGGATCTCCCCCGCGGGTGCCTCCAACTTAGGTGATTTGGGCAGGTGTCAAATCCCTTTCCAGACAGTTGGCCATAAATATAAACACATACATGCATGTATATGGAGACAATTTACAAACGAAATATAAAATAAATACAAAACAGTCGGAGAGGGAGGACACCAGCAGTGGAGAAATCAGAAAAGGCAGTCTTGAAGAAAGTGGAGATTCTATGAGGGGAAGGGAAGGAAGGGGTACATTCTGCCTACGTGGGGCAGCTAATGCAAAGGCACCTGGACGGAAGACGGACTCCCACATATGGAAGAGAGAGAAGGCCGGTTTGGTTGGACCATAGAGTGAAGGAAGGGGAGTAACGTATTATGAGAATGGAAAGCCAAGTTGAGGCCCGATTATCTAGAATTCTAAAACCAAACAACAGACTTTCGATTTTATTTTACAAGTAATAGATGGAGTTTATTGGGAGACAGAAGGTTGATAGGGTCAAATTTGCATTTAGGGTGAATCATTTTTGTACCTGTACAGAGGATAGATTGGAGGCAGGGAGGCCAGTAAGAAGGCCATTGTAATAGTCCAGGCAAGAGGTGAGAAGGGGCTGGAGCAGAGTGGGAGCTAGAGGAATAGAGAGAAAGGCGTAAATGTAAGAGAGGTTGTGGAGAGAGAAACAATGAAATTTAGCAAGCAATTGGACATGTGGTTTCAGGGAGAACCAGTGACCCAGAATAAAGCTAGATAACAATGAGGAAACAAGCTGGTGGTGGTAAAAAGGTGGAAGTTAGTGTGTTTGTTCAGGTAACTACCCAAACACATCGCACAACCAACACCCCACCTAGCTACAAAGGCTAATGTATGTATTGTGTGGTGTGTGTGTGTGTGTGTGAGTGTATGTATGTATGAAAGAGAGACAGATTCAAAGAGAAAGAGACAGAGACAGAGAGACAGAGAAAAAAGAGACAGAGAGACAGAGAAAGAAACAGAGAGAGAGAGAGAGAGGGAGAGAGAGAGACAAAAACACAGAGACAAGAGACCAAGAAACAGAGAGAAACAGAGGCAGAGAGACAGAGAAAGAAACAGAGAGAGAGAGAGAGAGAAACACAGAGAGACAAGAGACCAAGAAACAGAGAGAAACAGAGGCAGAGGCAGAGAGACAGAGAGAGACAGAGACAGAGACAGAGAGACAAGAGACCAAGAAACAGAGGCAGAGAGACAGAGAAAAACAGAGAGACAAAGAAAGATGGGGGGGGGGGAGAAGAGCCCATGTGCACACACATCCTTGTGGTGTGAATATTAGGTCAAATAGGAACTATCTGATCTCGACATTGAAAGTTCATTCACATGTTACAGTGACTGCTCTCTGGTGCCTTGGCTTTTTCCATCCAATAGGAGCCACCAACGTTGGCTGTTAAGTTGCCAGATCTTGTCAATTCTCATTGCACGTCTCTTGTGGACTGGCCCTTCTCTGGCCACGTAGCAAGTCATCCAAGTTCATTGTCCCCTGTCATCTGGACTGCCATGCTAGTCTTCCCACTTGTCATTTCTCTCTTCCCCAACCTTCTCCTTCCCACAGCTGCCCAAAGCACTTTTTCCTAAGGCTCCATCTGACTGTTACTCCTCTGCTCAAAATCCATCAATGGCTCTCCACTGACTCTAGGATCAAGCCCAAAGTCGATAGTGCAGCATTGAAAGCTCTCCAAAGTCTGGCCCCTGGCCACATTGCTAGCCCTATTTACACTATACACCGCTTCTCTGAACCTGGTACCATATTGCCTTCCTCTGTGCATTAGAACAGGCTGTTCTGTGCCGTGACTTCTGGCTCTCTCAATCCTTGGCTTCCTTCAGGGCTCAGCTTATGGGGCTACTTCCTCTGTGAAGTTTTCTTGAATTTCCCCTTCCCCGGTCCACCCCCAGCTGTTAATGTCCCCTCCTTCCTCAGTTTTCCCGGTAATATTTGTGGACACACTGAATTCATTCCCCGACACGATGGGAGCTCCAGAGAGCGGGGAAAGGCGTGTTTCCATCTGTGTGTGCCCAGTGTTGGGTGCCCGGCCTTGCACATAGTAAGCGATTAATAAATGTTTGTCGAATTAAGCTGGCTAATGTCCAAGGGGCCATGGTCGGTGGCAGACTCTAGTAGACACAGCCCTAGATCTACACCTATATCCAAATAGAGATGTAGACACAGAGACACTCCCATAAAATGGTAAATACACACGCTTACTAAAGTGGGTGCGTAATAAAGTACACAGAAGTACAGTAACTCCGAAAACACGCTGCCATCGTTTCCCAGTTACACTCGCAATGTGTGTGTGTGTGTGTGGGGGATGTGTGCAAATAAGGGGCTAGGGGAATACATGAGGAGCCCAGGGCTCAGACGGGTGAGGGAGTGGAGAGCAGGAGGGCAGAAGGAGACAGGATGAGCAAACACTGGGAATAAGTTTGCCTTCTCCTAGGAAGCCTTCCCTGCTCTTTTCAAAGCCACGCCAGCAGGTTTTGTGCTCTCTCCTGAGAAAAGCTGCTATTTCTGCAGGGGCCCAGTGGGCCAAGAGTGTGGGAGGCTGTGGAGAAGCCATGGAGGAGAAGGGGCTCAGGGGGCTCAGCCCTTCCTTTCCTTCTCTCGCGTGCTTGCTATCCAATTTTCTCTATGGAAGGTCTCCAGGTCACGGTCACCTAGCCTCCTCCTGTCTTCCCAGTCTTCTTACACCTTACTCCCCAGCACGGACTCTTGGATCCAGTGACTCTGGCCTCCTAGCTGTTGAATCCTCCCAGCATTCTCTGTGCTTGTCCCCCATGCTTGAAATGCTCTTCATCTTCATGTCCAGCTACTTCCCTGGCTCCCTGGCAGTTTTTACCCCAAATCCCACCTCCTACAGGAAGCCTTCCCTGAGCCCTCTTCATTTCAGTGCCTTCCCTCTGCTTATTATCTCCTCTTTGTTCTGTACAGAGCTTGCTTTATATTGCATTTGCATATTGCCCCCTCCATTAGACTGCCAGACCCCTGGGCTTCCCACTTCCAGATCTGAGCACCAAAATCAAGGCACCCCTGCCATTCCTGGGAAGGACCTGGCACTCAGGAGCTCTAGGACTTCTCACCATCCGTGGAACTACCTAGACCAAAAGATTCTCTTCTGTTCATCATTCCCCTTCATGTGTTTTCTTCTGTTAGAATGCAAGTTTCTTGAGGGCAGATGTTGTATTCCCACACATAGAAAGTACTTAATACTTTTTTTGTTCCTTTCTCTCTCTCTCTCTCTCTCTCTCTCTCTCTCTCTCTCTCTCTCTCTCTCTCTCTCTCTCTCTCTCTTTCTCTCTCTCTCTCTCTCTCTCTCTGTTTCTATTTGTCTCTATCTTTTTTCTCTGTCTCTGACTCTGTCTCCCTCTCCCTCTCTCTCTTGCTATCTCTATTTCTCTCAGTCTCTCTTTCTCTCCATCTCCCTCCCTTCATATTTCTCTCTCTCTTTCCCTCCCTCTCCCCCCTCTGAATTTGTTTCCATCTCTATTTATGTCTATCTTTCTTCTCTCTCTCTTCCTCTGTCTCTATTTCTCTCTCTTTCTACCTCCTTCCTTCCCTTCTGTCTTTGTCTCTCTGTCTGTTTCTCTCTCTGTCTCTGTCTCCCTCTCCCTCTCTCTTGCTCTGTCTCTATTTCTCTCTGTCTCTCTTTTTCTCTCTCCATCTCCCTCCCTTTGAATTTCTCTCTCCCCTTTCCTCTCCCTGAATTTGTCTCCATCTCTTATTTGTGTGTGTCTTTATCTTTTTTCTCTCTCTTCCTGTTTCTGTTTCTCTCTCAGTCTCTGTGTCTCTTTCTACTTCCTTAACTTCCTTCTCTGTCTCTGTCTCTCCTTCTGTCTCTGTCTCTCTTTCTCAATACGGGAATAAACTCCTTCAAGTTCCATGACCTCTTTTGATTCCCAGGGTAATGTGTTACGACAGATGACTTCCCAGAGCCCTTAAAAAAGTTCATTTGACAGAAAACAGTTAATTAGGCCTGGTGGATAGCCTGGGAACCCTTCTTTTTTATGTGCATTTATTGTAAGCTGGGGGAATGAATAGTCACTGAAAGAGAGGTACCACGGCAGAGGGAGGGCCATGCTTCTGAAGGGAGTAGCAGCAGCAAACATCATTTCATGTGACCCAGTGGCGGCCGCCATGTAAAGGTAAACCACCAGGACCATGTCCCGCCCTCAGGGGCTTAATAAGACAGTGACACAAACAATGGGTCACTGTCAGTGTGGCTCACTGGATGGAACGCTGGTCCTGGAGTTGGGAAGACCAGGGTTCAAATGTGGTCTCGGACACTTAGTAGGTTTGTAAAATCATTTACCTCAGTTTCTACATCTTTAAAATGAGGCTGGGTGGGGCTGCAGTGGATAGAAAGCTGAGCTTGGAGTCGGGGAGACTTGTTCTTCTTGACCCCAGAAAACCAGGAGAAAGGAGCAGACGGTACAAATTTCAGCCCAGCTTGAGGAAAACTCTCCCAAGAGTAGAATGGGCGGATGAGAGGGGCTGGATGACCACTTGTTGGGAATGTGAAAGGGGGATTCTGGGGCAGAATGGAGGAAGAGGCTTCTGAGGCTTTACCGAAAAGAAACAAGATGGGCAACGGAGGCATGAATGAGGCCTTTCTATCTGTATGGGGTACAAGTTGAGGGCAAATGCTGACATGGGCAAGTTGAGGAAGAAGCCCACAGTGGGCGGCATCTTAGGGAACAAAGTCTCATGACAATCTCTCTTGAGCTCCAATTCCCATCACCAGCTGTTTATTGGATATTTCTAGTTGTCCTAACCCATGGGGTGAGGGAAGGAGATCTTTGGTGAAGCTCAGAGGGTGATGAAGCTGGGGAAGCATAAGTAGACTGAGGCACTATGATGATTCCCAAAGAAAAGGTGGCAGAAGTCTAAGAGGACCACAAAGCAATTTCGCCTTTCTTTTTATGGGCATTTGGGCCTGGTTGCAAGGATCGGGGAGGGAGAGAGGGAGAAAGAGAAGGGGACGGTGGGAGCTGTCTGCTGTTGTAGCAGCTTTTGTGTTCTTTTGTGTTCCCGTTGTTTTCCCTCTCTCTCTGGAAAATGACCCCTGACCCCGTCAGGTTGAACACCAATGGTAGGGAATTATTATCTTGTGAGCTGTCACAGCCACACCTGAAAAGGGAGGGAAAGTTTCAAGAGCCAGGCACTCTCCAGGCTGTAACTTGAGACTCCTCTCGGCAGCATTTGGCACCACTGATCGCTCCCACATGAATTTCTCCGCCCTTGGTTTCTGGGGCAGCTAAGGGGTACAGTGAACAGAGCACTGGGCAGAGAACAAGGAAGAGTCATCTTTATGAGTTAAAATCTGGCCTCAGACACTTCCTAGCCGTGTCTGGGCAAGTCGCTTCACCCTGTTTGCCTCAGTTACTCTGGTATCTTTGCCAAAAACACAAAGCCCCCCCAAACCCAAAACCCAACAAAACATACAGGGTCAAATGTGACTGAACATTAATAGACTATTGGTTTTCATGACACTGCTTTCTTGAATGTTCTCCTCCCTCTCAGTGTCTTTTCCCTGCTCTTCATCCATGTCCTGCCCAGCTTTGTCTCGGGCCCTCTTTTCTCTAGAGTTCTCTTGGCAATTCTAGCAATTCTCTCGGTTCCAATGACCATCTCTCTGCTGAAATCCGCCGTTCTAGACATCCTAGACAGCCCTAAGCTCTCTGCGAAGCCCTAATCCCACAGTACCAACTGCTTGCCGGACATGTGGGCACGTCCACTTGAATATTCTGTTGGTATCCTAATCTCAACATGGCCCAGATAAAAGTCATTACTGAGAAAAAAAAATTGATTATTAATATTGGCAAGATCCAGGATTTTGTTCCCTACCTAGATCTTCATTCTCTATTAGGTTAAGCCAGCATCTGAAGGCCATTAATAATGGAGGAGATCGCCCAAATCCCCAGAACACACCTCTCCATCCTGGGTGGGAGTTGTCACCCCACTCAACTGGAGACTCCTACAAAGAATTTAATATAAGGTGAGTTCTAGGCCAGTGTTCCACTGGCCAGGTCTGAGCAGCAGTGCACCCCCTTTTGTCTAAATTGCCCTGCAGGGTAGTCTGGGTAAGAGACAAGTGCCTTAGACTAAGACTGAGTGATCAATCCCTTCCCTAGAGCCTCATTAGAATAAGCCCATCTCTCATTATAATATTCATTCTCTCATTACTTGTTAACCAATCAGGAGTTGATTGCTGTCCATGGGAACGCCCACCCTTCCAAGGGCATACCCGTGCTGAGTGGGTTCCACACGGGGTCACTGGCCCCTTTTATTAATTCTTGCTAGCGTCACTAACAAAATGCTTCATCACCCAGAAATTGTCTTGAACTATTTATACGACGTATTACCTTTCCTCCCAAAACTTTCTCTTCTCCTGAATGTTTTTTTTATTACTGTCAAGGGGGCCACCATCCTTCCGGTCACCCAAATCCAATGTGTCTAATCAGTTGCCAAGCTCCTCTCCCATGACCCCTTCTTTCCAGTCATAAAGAACACTGTTCTAATGTAGGTGCTCATTGCCCCCCCCCCAGATTACTGCAACAGTTCCTAAATGGATTCCTTGCCACAAGTCTCTCCCTTTTATCTACCACACAACTGCCAAAGAGATATTCCTAAAGCACAATAAGATCATGTCCGGGATGCCCACCACTTGAGAAGCCCTCATCTAGGGGCTCCCTATAGGATAAAATATATTCCTCTAGTGGGCATTTAAAGTCCTTCACGTCCTAGCCTCCAGTCTCCCTTTTAGGCTTATTACGGGACTCCCCTTCCCTTAGTCTATATTCCAAAGTGGTCCCCGTGGTGTTCTTCCCCTTGCTTCCCGTTCCATCTCTGACCTCTTGACCCCTGAAGAAGGTTCTCCATGCCTGGAATGCATATGACTTCATCTAAAACTCCCTTGCTTCCTTCCAAATTGAGGCCGAGTGAGACTTCTGCCATACTTCCCAGTCCTCGGAGACAGAATTGGAAAGCCAGAAACAGGGAGAGACAGAGACAGACAGACTGAGACAGAGAGAATTGGAGAGACACAGAGACAGAGAATCAGAAAGAGAGACAGATAGAGTGAGACACAAAGAGAGATGGACAGAGACAGAAAATCAGAAGGACAGAGACAAAGAGAATTGGAGAGACACAGAGACAGAGAATCAGAAAGCAATGGGGACAGGGACAGAGAAGAAGACAGACAGGATCAGTCCCACTTCCCAGTCCTCACCTACTACGCCTTCTCTCCCCAAAATGGCTTTTCCAATCTTTCCTTTACTTGTATGGATGTTATTTCCCCTCTAGAATGGAAATCCCAAGGCAGGGATGATTTTCTTTGTACTCCAGTGCTAGCACATAGCAAGCACTGATGGACACTGATCATACTCGGCCTCTCCCTAGATCACAGAGTCAGAGGGGCTGGGTTCCAGCTCAAAGGAATCCATCCCAGGTCCCTTTGGGCCTCTGAATTTTGCATTGTGGGATGGATAGAATTTCTCTACAAACAGGCTTCTTCGCCAAGTCAGTCCGCGGGGCAAAGGGCATCGTTGGGGGGCACCTCATCACCTCACTTTGCTGTGTTGCAGCAGCCTCCTGGCTGGCCTCCCTGCCTCAAATCTCTCTTCACTTTGAACCACCCTCCACTCAGCGGCCAAAGCGGATTTGCTTAAGGCAAAGGTCCAGCCATATCGTCCTCCACCCAATCAGTGCCAGCAGCTCCCTATTGCCTCCTGGGTCCAATACGAAGCCCTCTGGCGTTTAAAGCCCTTCACAACTTGAGCCTTTCCTGTGCTTCTGCCCTTCCTCGCATGCTGTGGTTTGACAGATCCATTGGCTTGGTTTGCCCATGCCATCTTTATTCTGTGTCTCTCTGATTGGCTATCCCGGACATCTGGAATGGCCTTGCCCTTCACTTCTAACTCTTAGAATGACTCCCTGGCTTCCTTGAACACTCAGGTCCCGGTCCTTCCAGCGGCTAGCGCCCCACCCCCAGCACGGTTACCTTACATCTTGACTGTTTATTTCTTACATCCTGATATATTCCCTCATTAGAATAGAAGTTCCATGAGGATGGGGGCCGTATTGAGTTTTGTTTGTATTCCCAGCACTTAGCACAGTGCCAGGCACACAGTAAGCACATAATAAGTGCTGACTTGCTCATTGGATATCTAACCTATTTAAGGGAGCATACTCTTCTCAGATGTTTTCAAACACTTGGAAGTGGACGACGGAAATATATTTATGCCCAAACGATTGCTTTGTTAGAGTTCAGGCTTTCCCACGCCCACCATTGAAGCCCAGACCCTCCGAGCTGGTTCCATTCGTTTCAGCGTCCATTCATCAAACAGCAGACAGCCGTCTGGCATCTCCAGTCCCATGGGTATCCTCGGGAGGCGGAGGGCGGAGGGCAGAGGGCGGGAGACTTTTATGAAAGGCGCTCCCTTGCTGGGCCCATAATTTCAGCCTTTCTGAATTGTTAGTCAGCCTTCCCAACCTTCTAAATCCTATGCTCGGCTGGCAAGGCCTTGGGGAGGCCAGGCTCATCTCTGCACAAAGCAAAAAGCCTTAGAGGGAGAGAGCTGCTGTTAATTATAATTCTGTGCTTACATATTCATTAAAGCAGGCTCCCTAAGGACCCCTCCAAGACAACACTTTGTTAGCCTAATTCTAATTATTCACTGTACCTTCAAGCAACAGAAGGGCAGAGCTTTGCAAGGAGTCTGACCCCATCTTTTCAGGGATTCTTTCTAGCCTTCTCCCCACTTAGTTTTAATTAATGAATTAGGATGTTTCTCTACTGATCTGGCAGCATCTATCCTGCCTTTAACAATGAAGCTCTCCTATTCCAGCTCAGTGTTCCAAGTGTCTGTGTGTGTGTGTGTGTGTGTGTGTGTGTGTGTGTGTGTGTGTGAGAGAGAGAGAGAGAGAGAGAGAGAGAGAGAGAGAGACTCAAAAAGAGAGACAGAGACCGAGAGACAGAAACAGAGAGAATCAAAAAGACAGAGAGAATCAGAGCCAGAAAATCAGAGAGACAGAGACAATCAGGAGAGATAGAGACCAAGAGACAGAAACAGAATCAAAAAGAGAGACAAAGAGAATCAGAGACAGATGGAAAATCAGAGAGCCAGAGCCAGAGAATCAGAGAGAGACAGACAATCAGAAAGAGACAGAGAGAAAGAATCAGAAAGAGAAAAGAGACAGAGACAGAGAGACGGAGATAGGAGGAGAGGACACAGGGAAAGAGAAGCAGGAGGGGGAGAGAAGCAAAATGAAGAGATGCATAGCGGGAAGAGAGAAACAGGGCAGAAAGGGGTGGGGTGAGCAGGAGGGAAGACAGAGGTATGGGAGAGAGATGAAACAATGAATCCCTACAGGATTAGCAAGGAAAAAGAATACGATATATTCTATTCTTCCTCTCATAAGAAACTAGGATCACATTTACTTAGAAAAGCTTAAAAGTCAACAGAAATCCTTCCTGACTCTTTCTCAGGTCAGTCTGTCTCAGCCTTCAAGACAGAGATTAACCGAATTACACTTTCTCTTTTCTCTTTTTTTAACCTTAGCTGTTCTTTCCACACCCATACCTAGTGTCTGATGACTTGTTCATGTTCAAATTTCCCCCTTGCCCAATACACATAAGATCAAGTGTCCTAAGGGGCTCACCCACCTTCTTCCATGGCCCTCCTGACATTACTTCTACACTAAGGCCCCAGGGTGCCAGTTAGATTCCAGTTTGGGTACTTTCTAATGAGAGGAGAAAATCGTGTCTCAATTTCTGGACCGTGTGGCTTGAACTCAGACTCTTCCCAGGGTAGGATCTGTCTTGAGAATCAATGCAATAAAATGTGGTTCAAACAAGCTTCCTTTTGCAAAAACATCAGACTCATCATGTCGAGTTATTTGGGTTGTTTTGAAAGGACTTTATTTCATTATTTTTTTTCTGAAGATTAGCTGAAGATGAGGCGGGGACAGACTTTGCTGGCAGGATGCTCTACTCTCTGCCTCGGGGAGCGGCCACAGAAACACGTGCTTTTTTGGAACCTAATGACAAGCTTTCATCCCAGATACATATGGGGACTCTTGGGGCCTGCAGTTGCATTCGTGTCGCTCTGGGTAATCGATAAAGTCTGGGACAGGCAAGCCAGATAGGATCATCAGGGACTTGTTCCAGATGGTGAAGGTCGGACAAACTGGGAGGATGAAGGAGACATTGAAGGTATGAAGGTGGAGAGAGTTAGCTGGGTCATAGAAGGAGAGCATATTGTTGTCATAATCCAGGAGGACTCCAACCCGTTTCAGCTGAGGCGGCACATCAACCAGCATTTCTTTGTTGTTGTGTCTCACGACAAAGTTACTGCTGCAGCGGGAGAAAACCCACGATGATGAGTTTTTGCCGATCCATTCATTCTTTGGAGCTGACTTGTAGGCAACGCCAACGGCATACCTAAGGGCAGCGAAAGGGAGAGAGGTCTATTCATTTATTCTTTCGTTTATTTAGTAGCGCTCACAAAACGCCAAACGTGGCCAACCTTGAGTTAGGCGCTACGAGAAATACACAGGAAATACATCACCCTCAAGGAGTTGGCAATCTAAATTTCTGAGAGGCCGTTACTGACGTCAATCTTTACGCGAGTGTGAAAATGCTCAATCATATGTCAATTATGTGAAGCATGTACTCACACAGATGTTGAGTAGGAGAAGCCAGCGACTCAGTTTCCTGATCTGTAAAAAGTGAGGGGATTAGACTAGATCGCCTTTGATGTCCTTTTCGGTGCTAGAGGGCACTATGGGGGCTAGAGTGCTGAAGTCGGGAAGACCTGAGTTCAAACACTTCCTAGCTGTGTGACCCTAGACAAGTTACTTAACCCGGTTTGCCTCAGTATCTATAAAATGAGTTCGAGAAGGAAATTACAAACCACTCTCGGATCTCTGCCCAGAAAACTCCAAACGGGGACGCAAAGGGATGGACATAAATGAAATGGCTGAACAACCACAAGCAGTTCTGGACCTATGAGTTTGGGTAGGATTTGGGTTAAGGACCTTGCCCTCTCTGGGTCTTCCTTTCCCTTACTTGTAGAAGGGGAGGGCTGTATCTTCCAATGCAGAGATTCAGCAAGAGGGAGGGAGCAGCCATTCTGTCTTTATTCTCTCCTTTCCCAACCCCCAGCACCGAGCACTGTGAATAATGGGAAAATGTGACCTTCACTGAATGGCTGTGGCAGGGCCAATAAATCTTTAACCGCTGCAGTGCTTAACATAATGTCTGGTCTCTAGAGTTTCTCAAGCCCGCCCCCCCCCGCCCAGCTGCCCCCCTCTTAGGATGTGAAGCAGGATCTAGGTTTTGCTTTGTAGAATTTTGTACTTGCAAATGCTAGCCTTCTTCACCCAGGAGAACGTAAATGAATCAATACCACTTCCTACAGAATAGACGCATACATATATACATGTAGAGGTGCTTAACTCAGAACGAATACACAGGGTCTTGTTAGTATCTCCGTGTTCTGGGAAGTTGACTCCTTCTCCCTCCCTGATGCTATCTGACTTAGCACTCCACATGTAAAAGCCCTGGAAGGAAAAGCCCAGGAGCTTTCTGGGAAGGTCTTGCCTTGCCTCCTCGCTCGAAAGAACAACCCGGGGTTACCCTCCTGACATAGGCCAGATAATTGGCACGCATCCCAGAAGTGTTTGCTCATCCTGGCTTTCTTGCTTTTACCCCTAAAACCAGCCAAAGTCTCCCCGTCTTTTCATAGTAACCTCATAGGGCAAGTGTCGCTCTGGATTCAGACAACCCTGTAGAACCTGGAATCATAGATAAGACCGTCCACATCCTCTTTCTAGCAGACTAATTCAGGGAACATCACAGTCTCATCTCTCTCGACCAATAATTTTACAAAGATCCTCATCAATAGCCGTATTAGGACATCTAACGAGAGCTAATATACATTATTAATTAATAAATACATAGTAATACACGTCAGAGTTGGGTTTTTTCCTGCAGGAAAAAAACAGCAAGGTAGGAAGCAATCTTGGGAGATGCTAGACCATCACCCCTACTCAAATGTGTCATTGAAGGACTGAAGCAGCCCAGGCTCCTCTCCAGCCTCCTGAGGGCTCAGTCGGCTGTCCAGAATATCCTCCACTACATCTTTGGACATATAGGTCTTGGCGGGAGTTTCCTTTTCCCCTTCCTAGGACGTCACAAGGTCATCATGTACTCATTTATTTGGAGAAGAATTTGCTCCAGATGAACGAAATGAAACTGGTCAAATCTTAATTTTAAAACTCCAACTCAAAGGCCGCTCATCCCAATTGCTGCAGTGAGAACCTATTTCAATGGGCCTTGGCCAGTCCAGCTCGCAAGGCTGGGCAAAGCCACCTGGGATGTGGGGAGTCCTGTCTTTCAGACTGACTTCAGGAACTTACAGGTCAGCACAGACCAGGCTGAGGACTTAAGCCTGATGGGAAGAAATCCCTTCAAGCAAAGGGCTAGATGGTTACTTTTCCAGGATGCTGCAGAAAGGATTCTTGGATTGCAATGGAAGACCTACAATGTCCCTTCTAACTCCTAGATCCTGTGGATGAGGCCCTGAATGGTGTGTTGGACAGAGAGAAACTAAAGAATTGATCCCTGAGGTAAGGAGGGAGAAGGTACTGATAGAGATCAGTTTAGCTCCACGGTCCCACCCTTTGGGGAGGTCTTCCAGTCTGAAATTCAAGTTATGGCAAACCCCTGAGACCCACCCTCAGGAGAAGTCTGGAGTAGTCTCACCTTACCCTGTCCAAAATCCCAGTTATATTCCTGAGATTAAATTTTCCCCATAAAATCTATTTATGAGCCATCCCTTTCCCTTTCCCCTTCCCTTTCCCCCATGCCACGTGGTCTCTCTCCTAACTCTACTATGCTACCCAACCCCACTTCTCCTTACAGCTAACTGACTCTTTTAGGGGCTTAAGTCCCTTCCAGGATTTAGCCTGCCAGCTAAGGGCACGCCCTAGCCTCATGGGGTGCTCCCTTTCTACTGGGTAATTGGGAGTTCCACCGAGGAACTGGTCTTCCATATGCTCTCCCACTCTATTTCCTATTTACCATTCCCAGTGTCTTTTGTATCCCTCCATTTTGTCTGTACCCTTTCCCCTAAACAAGCCCTCCTTTTGCCAAAGAGAATGGCCATTGGGAATTCTTCACATGACCAACCGCCAACTTTTGGTGCCTGCCATCCCCTGGTGTCTACATCGCTCACCTCGTTGTGATCTAGTTTCCTGGTTCTCTTCCTGTCTCTCTGGCCATTCCTTCTCTGTTTCCTTCAACGGATCCTCTTCCTCTGCCTACCTCCTAAATGTTATTATTTGCCGAGGCTCTGTCCTAGGCCCTCTTCTCTTCCTTCGTTAAGCTTTGGCGGTGTCGTCTAATTTCTATGGCTTCAATTATAACTTCTATGCACGTATTTCTCAAATCTCCATCTGGGACTCTTCGAGGCAGGTAAGTGGTTCCCCAATCGATAGAGCACTGGGATTGAAGTCAGTCAGGAAGACCTCAGTTCTAGACTTGCCTCAGACACTTGCTCACTGTATGACTCCAGGCAAATCATTTAACCTCACTGGACTCAGTTTGCTCAACTGTAAAACTGGAATAATAACAGAATTTACTTCCCAGGGTTGTTATGAGAATCAAATGAAATTATATTTATAAAGTACTTAGCATAGTGCCTAGTACATAGTAAGTGCTTAATAAATGCTTGATTCCTTTCTTCCTCATTAAGGTACAGTTTTGAATTTTTATTTTTCCAGTGTACATCTCCATCTGACGGATGGGTGATGACATCAAACTCACCATGCCCCCAAATGACCTCATCATCTTCCTCTTTGTCAAAGCTTCTCTTCTTAACTTCTTCATTTCTATTCATGGAGAATGGTTAACTAGTCACCTTAGGCTCAAAACCTCGGTGTGATGCTGCTAGGTTCCTCCCTCCTTCCTTCCTTGCCTTCAATAGCCAGTCAATGACTAATTTTTTTATAGATTCCATCTCTGCAATTTCTCTCTCACATCTATCCTGTCCTTTCCACCACTGCTGGTATCGTGACAGTTCAGGCCCTTACTGTCTGAATTATTTCAACATCTTCCCACTTAAGTCACTGCCCCTTCTGATCCATCCTATGTACATTTGCAAGAATAATCATTCTCACACATGGCTATCACTCTTATATGCAAAAGTTTTCAATGGCTCCCCATTTTAAATTGTCTTTCTTGCTCTGCCATTCAAAGCCCAGCTCCAATTTTTCTCCCCAGTTTCTCTCATATTTCTCCTTCATGGACTCGCCAAACTGTCTACCTTGTCATCCTCCAATCACATCCTTTCCCAACGTTGTGCTTTTGCTCACCAAGTTCTCTGTTCCTGAAATATCAGGAATGCCTACCCCATCTCTCCGTCTGCCCATTAAATAACAAGGATAATAACAACGGTTGGCATGGCATAGGTCTTTTTTCCCCATACGTATAAAAAACTTTCAGTCTTTATGACATGACCTCTGAAATTAGAGGAAATAGAGAGGATAGGGAAAGAAGCCAGGGATCTACCCTCTCTCACTTCATTTCCCTTAAACATACGAAACACATATAAAATCTACCCATAAGATAGAATTCAGTGGGCAGGGAGGGGGGAACAAGAGAGAAGCATTCTCTGGGAATGTACCCAGGGGTGTTCCAAGACCTGATTGAGAAGTCACTCTGGTGGGTCATGACTGGAACAGTTTAGAGATGAGAACCTGGGCTCCAGAAGGCATGGATCAAGGGAATTCTGTTGAATGACTGTTGGTTTATTAGCTGATGAGATATCTTTCAAAGCCCAGAATAAATGCAGTCCCCTTCCTTATTTCCCCCACACTGACATAACCCTTCATCTGGAAATCTCAAGACTTTGCACTTCCCTTGGGAACCCATTATCTGGTATCATGTTATATGCCTCCGCTTATCTTCCCTACTAAGAAATATACTAAGTGTATTTCTTTCTTTTTTTTTTTCAATTTCCTTCTGTTTTCTTTCTGAGTCTTCTTTCTCC
>JAJPUD010012151.1:0-50786 GCA_023553655.1 Myrmecobius fasciatus
TAAGATGGAAAGATAAATTAAACATTGAGATGGGTAAGTTCAGACTTATTTACTGATTAGATCCTGGAACCAGGTCCCTATTGCAGGCACCCCAAGAAGTGATTCTGACATAAATCATATAAAATTGGGAGAAAAACTAAAGTTAAGTAACAGAAACAATTCAAAAGATTCTGACAAGCTAAAATAGTAGGTTGAACTTAACAGATTGAAATTTCATATAAATATAAAGTGCTGATCTTGGGTTTAAAATAAACAACTACACAAGGATAAGAAAGAAAAGATGCAGCTCAAAAGCAATTCATTAGAAAAGAAGTCTAGGGTTTTAGTGAACTACAAACTCAAAATGAGTCAGCAATGCAATGTAGCATAAACATAAAAGCTTAGATTTCAGCTTAGATGATTTTTTTCCATTAAATTTTGTTAATGAAAATAATTTTAATAGCTTTTTATTTTTCCAAATATATGCAAAGTTTTCAATACTCACCTGTGCAAAACCTTGTGCTCCAAATTTTTCTCCCTCCCTTTCCCTACTCCCTCTTATATACAGCAAACAATCCAATATAGGTTAAACATATGCAATTCTTCTAAACATATTTTCATATTTGTCATGCTGCACAAGAAAAATCAGATCAAAAGGTGAAAGAAAAAAAAACCATGAGGAAAGAAAACAATAAGCAAATAAACAATGACAAAGGTAAAAATACTATGTTGTGATTCACATTCAGTCTCCATAATTCTTTCTCTGGATGCACACAAGTTATTGGAATTGCTTTAAATCACCTCATTGTTGAACAGAGCCAAGCCCATCACAGCTATTCATCACATAATTTTGTTGTTGCTATGTACAATGTTCTCTAGGTTCTGCTCACTTTACTCAGCAACAGGTCATGCAAGTCTTTCTAGGCTTTTCTGAAATCAGCCTACTCATCATTTCTTATAGAAAAATAATATTCTATTACATTTATTATATTATTAACAAAAGAGTATCCAAATAAGAGAATCCCAACAAATTGCTCTCTGGCCAGATCACATCTAAAACATTGTAATACCAGAAATCACGTTTTAGAAATGATAAGATATCCAGGAAAGAGCAATTAAGGCAAAACATGCCATGAATTATCAACTAAAGAATATGTGGAGTAACTAATGAGTACAAATTACTAGAAAGAGATTTTGGTTACCTTAAGAAGAAAGTTCCTACCACTTAAGAGTTGTCCAAAATTGGAATGGATTGCCTATGGGGTTTCACGAATTCCCAATCACAGGATCTTTCCAAGAAGAAGCCAAACAGCTCTTATTGGAATACTCTATAGAGATGGAACCTGATAATCTTTGGGGTCCCTTCCAGTTTTGAGACTCTGTAATTCACCTGCTTCTAAGAAGGTCAAATCCTAGGACCCTAGATTAGGCCCTGAGGAACAGAAAGTGATACTTCTATTATGAAAACCTGATTCCCAAACTATTTACCTAACAGTGAATAGAGGAGAATGGCTACAAGTTACGATATATAAAAGTAAATAGATATTATAAAAGAGTGAAAGGAACAGAACCAGGAGAGCAATTAATACAATAGCAATAGCATAGTAAAGATAGATAACTTTGAAAGAATTAGGGACTGCTACTCAATGAAGGTCTCAGGATCCAGAATGATATCTTTCTTGTTTTTGGATATAGTGAAAGCAGAAATTTGTTTTGTTTGACTATATGTTATTTGTAAGAGAAGTTTTGTTTTTTTTTCCCCCACTATTCGGGATGGCTAGGATGGCAGGGAGTAGGCAGGGGGAGGGAAGGGAGAATGAAGAGACAGATATTTACTAATTAAAGTAATGAAATATAATTAAAATTTTAAATGCCAATGGTAAAAAAGAGAATTTCTACAGAAACTAAGAGACAGAGAAACATTAATAGCAAAGAACTGGAAATAAAGTATATACCTCTCTACTGGGAGAATGGCCTGACAAGTTGTTATATGTAAATATAGAAAGACTTATATGAACTGAAGCAAAACCAAGAAAACAACATAGAGAATGACAACAATATAAATGGAAATAGCCAATAAAACAATCAAAGCTGGTTCCTGTGAAGTTACAATGACCAAGCTTGTTCCCCAAAAAAAGAAGTATAAGAAAGTTTTTCCCATACTTCTTTGTGAAGATAGGAGACTGAGGATGCAGAATACTACAAATGTCACTCTTTCATTCTTCTAATGTGTGAGTTAGGTTTATTGAACTGTGTGTTTTTTTTTATTCTTTATTACATTGAATGGATTTTTATAAAAGGGTTGGATGCAATAGAAAACGATATAAATAATTTTTTTTGGAAAAAACAAATGGGGGAAAAAGATCAAAAAGAGAAATGTAAATACTATATTCATCAAAATATAAGAGACACTTGTGGTAGCAAAAAACTAAAAATAAAGCAATCACTTAGACAGTACATGAGTATAACTAGAATATGGTTTGGGCTGGCATGACCTTTAAGTCATGAAAAGCTGTCATGTGGAAGAGAGATTAGACTCATACTGGTTACTCAAAAAAGCTAATGGGTACAAATTGCTGGAAGGGGATTTTGATTACCTTAAGGAAAAATTTCCTAACAATTAGAATTGTCCAGACTTAAATGGATTGCATGTAAAGACATGGAAAAGACCTAGCATCAACTGATGCAAATTAAAGTCAACTGAACCAGGAAAGCAATACATGCAACAATGCATGCAGCATAAATGAAAAGCACCTCTCCCACACACACTGAATTCAGTAATTATTAAATAGCAAGCTTGTCCTCAAAGAAGAGATGAAAAACTATGTTTCTCTTACTTCATTGGAAATGTAGGAAACTTCCAATGTGGAACACTGCACATCTTGTGTAGTGTTTGTTAGGTTACTTAATGTGTAGGTTACTTATGCTGAACTGCATCTTTTTAATTTTTTTTTTTTACAAGGGATAAAAGTAGGGAAGGATATTTTCTGAAATCAAGGTGATAGAAAAATAAACTGACATTTTTCCCTAACTACATAAATGGGAAGGGAACTGTTCATTGCTCACCTAGGCATGTCGTCATTGATACTGATCTCACAGAGATTCTTCTTGGCTTCGGTGTCATAAAGGCGCACGGTCCCCGCCCCACTGCCCAGTAAAAGCTGGTGAGGTGAAAGTGAAAGAGAAAAAAGAAAAAAAAAACAAAGTCAATAACATTGCTAAGGGTGTTATGGCCTTTTTTAGATCTTGTATGGACATCGGCCAAGTGAAGGCTTCCAGGCAGCTTCCACACTAGCCCAATGCTTTATACAAGTAAACTATAATTCAAATATAAATAAAAGGTCAACATAGGAAGGGACTGGAAGAAATGAAGGCAATATAGTCGAAGAACGTGTATGTACACACACACACACACACACACACACACACACACACACACACGGAAGGGCTGTTGTGCGGCTGTGTCCAACCAATACTGTCCATGGGGCTTTCCTGGCAAAGATACTAAAGCAGTTGCCAACTCCTTTTCCAGTGGATTCAGGCAAGCAGAATAAGTGGCTTGCCCAGGGTTACACAGTTAAGTGTCTGAGGCCAGACTTAGGTCTTTCTGACTCCAGGCTCAGAGCTCTATCTGCCCAGGCATCTGAGAAGAAGGCTTTTTATCATTTCATTTATCTTTGAATTTAGAGGATGACTGAATACCCATGAATACTTGGGCTCTTTTATTCATGGTCCAGAGTTGGGCTTGCTGTTGTACAGGCATGTCTGACCCTTCGAGACTCCCTTTGGGGTTTTCTTGGCAAAGACCCTGCAGAGCTTTGCCATTTCCTTCTCCACTCATTTTACAGATGAAGGAACTGAGGCAGACAGGGTGAAGTGACTTGCTTGGGATCCACTGCCTAGAAGTGTCTGAAGTTGGATTTGAATAGGGAGAGGAGGCTTGCTGACCCCAGCCTGGCACTATGGCGCCCCCTAGCTGCCCATGGTTGTCTTGGAGCCTGCTGCCTGATCCCATCAAGGAGTCCAAGATTCCCACAGCTGAGGCTGAGAAACCGTTTCCCTAAACTGCTAGAAGTTTAATGCAGACTCCTAGGGGACAGAGCCAAGAAATGGAAGGCAGAGCCCCACACAACACAATCCAGATGGCAAACAGAGCAATGAAAAATACTTCCAAAACAGCATAGGCACAGGGCTAAACCCCGGTACCTGGTTGTTGTTGAGGCAATTGGGGTTAAGTGACTTGCCCAGGGTCACACAGCAAGGACGTGTTAAGTGTGTGAGACCAAATTTGAACTCAGGTCTTCCTCACTTCAAGGCTGGTGCTCTATCCACTGCACCACCTAGCTGCCCCAACCCTGGTATCTTTTTAAAACAATGAAGACTAAGTTTAAGATTTAAAGGAAACAAAGGTGAAAGTTATTTCCTTTAATTCAAAGCCTGTCTTCTTAAAAGGAAGTTTTCAAGGAATATTTTTGGCTACATGGTATGAGCCCATCAAAAAGGGAAAAAAAAAAAAAGGTGAAAGTAATTCTATTTTCACTGTTCAGGAAATCCTACCTCATGAACACAAATTTCAAAATACAGAGGGAAGCAATGTCAATCTGATAGAGAGCTACAATGAAGGGAACTGTAAGATGGACTTTAATGCAACACTTTTTCTTTAGCTTTAGCAATTAAAAGGAGCCTGTTTAAAAGGCCAATTTCTTTTTTTTTTAATTTTTTTTATTAATACTTTTTATTTGCAAAACGTATGTATGGATAATTCCTAAACATTAACCCTTACAAAGCTTTCTGTTACAAATTTTCCCCCCTACTCCCCACCCCTCCCCTAGATAGCAGGATATCCACTACATGATAATTATGTTAAAATACTTGACAAATTGAATATATGTATAGTTATTGCCACACATCAATTTTTTGTTCGGGAGAAATTGTATCTATAAGAAATAATAATCCGATAAAGGAAATACAATGCAAGCAAACATCAATAGAGAACATGAAAATGTTATGTTGTGGTCCACATTTTACATCCCTCTCTCTGGGTGTACATGGCCTTCTTCACTGAACAACTGGAATTGGTTTGAAGCATTTCATTGTTGAAGAGAGTCATGTCCCTTAGAACTGATCCTCATATAGTACTGTTGTTGACATGTACAACGATTTCCTGGTTCTGCTCATCTCACTCAGCATCAGTTCATGCAAGTCTCTCCAGGCCTCTCTGAAATCATCCTGCTGGTCGTTTCTTACAGAGCAATAATATTCCATAACATTCATATACCATAATTTATTCAGCCACTCTCCAATTGATGGGCATCCCTTCAGTTTCCAGTTTCTAGCCACTACAAAAAGAGCTGCCACAAACATTCTTGCACATGTGGGGCCCTTTCTAAAAGGCCAATTTCTGAGGAACTGATGGAACAAGTAAAGAACAGGGCTGGTGCAGAAAAGGAGGAAGTAAGATTCATACAGTGGACACCAAAAGAATCTTATGGGAGGACTGTATTTCTGCTTTTGTTTGATGACTGGGCCTCCCCATCTTGCCCACAAGAGCTTAATCCTTCTGCTGATGGAGACAGAAGGTTGGCCTGCTGTTTCTGACCTAGATCAGTTCACTCCTCCACATGGACTCTAAGAGCTCACCATATGCTGGTGCCAGACAGTGCAGATACCCAATCTGATTAAGGCTTACTCCCACAATTCAACTGTCTGCTTGCTTCAGCTCCCCAGCAGAAAGGATTATAAGCATTTACCAGCACAAGGACTGTTGTAAAAGTCCACCTTATTCCAACTACAAGTCTTAATGACATATGCCTTGGTATTACAACCATACTGCCACTCATCCTTGCAATAGGGATACAATGGGGGCCAGGAAAATTCTAGACACACAGCACTAATATCTCCTTTAGGGGAACCTGATGTAAAAGAATTGTGGCTACAAAGTCTAGATCCCTAAAGGTGCAAGGATACTTAGAGCTACGTGGTTAGTGGTTAGCAAGTAGGAAGAAGGTGAACTTTAAGAGCTTTATTGGCTTTTGAAAATTCAAAGACTGAAAAAAATGACAACTTAGGTAATAAAGTTACTTACCAGTCTGTCCCGCTTAGTGGCCCATTCTAAAGAAAGAAGGGGTGACTTAGAAATCGAAGAAGCTTTAGTTTGCATGATAGGATTGAAAGACCACACTTTGATGACTCCATCCACATCTAAGCTAGCAACTCTTCTCCCAGAACAGTCCACTCTAAAGGAGAAAAAGAGTATATATAAATGTGGGTGTTCTCTTTCTTTGACTTCACAATTCTCCTTAACAAAGTTTAGATCATTTTCTGTTTGTTAGGAGTAATACTGGAAGATTAAATCTAATTAATAACATAGTAACTGAAATTATCTAAACTTAAGAATCCAGCACAAAGAAAATCCTAAATTCTAAGAGCCTGAGAATTATAAATTCCTAATGAAATCCCTAATAAACCCAAAAAAAACCCAAAAGCTTTAACTAATCACTATTCTCAGTTTCTCCCTCAGCTCTTATCACAACTGAAACCCAGCAAATCACAGCTTCTTCTGTTCTCACTACCAATACTCTATTCTTTAGAAGGCAATAGAAAGTCATTTCCCTGGGACCTTTCTAGTTTAAAAGAAAAGATAAAGAGGGAATAGTCACATAATATCATTAACATGTGAAATGAAAGGAATTATTTGTTATGCTTGGCTCTAGATAGCTGAAATAGGACTAATTAGTAGAAGTTACAAGAATAGCAATTTTGGCTAAATATAAGGAAATGCTACTTGTCAATTAGTTATCAAAAATGGAATTGGATGCCTTTTTAAATAGTAAATAAATATCTTTCTGTAAAAAATTTCAAGTATGTGGGGGAGAATGACACTTGTCATTTACTGCTTTGTTATTTACTTGTAAAATTCATACTTTGGGAGAAAACTGAAGCACATAATTACAGTTCCTTCTAACCCTGAATTTCTATGATTCTCTATTAGATTTATGTAGGAAATTTATTAAAATATAATCATGATACTGGAAAGGGCCTTAAAACACTATCATTTCAATTCTCTCTCTTTGCAAGATGGGGCCTGAAGACTTCTGGATTCCTAGGAGTTTATTTTTTTTTCTCTAAAATCTTGGGGATAATATTGCAACTTCCCTCTAATAACTTCCCATTCTCATCATCAATCTTTAATTCCTTCCTTGCAATGTCAGGTAGCAGTTTCCATTAGCTCTCTCGAAGGTAGAAAATTCTAGTTAGAGGAGTAATGACCATCTTGACAATGAGCTGGTTTTCCATTCACTGAAACTTCTAAGCTGTTCCTAGGCCAGTAACTCACCTGCAATGCATGATGGAAGAGTGATGTTCACCATACTCCTCCTGGCTCAATACAATGAAAGGCTGTTCAGGTGGAAAGCCACTCCCTTCTATGCCAGCTCCAGAAGTTCTGGTAGTCATGTCTGCTTGGTCAATGTGAAGTTCTAGGAAAGGTTCTGTCTCTGGCCCACTAACTTCTGTTTTCTTCTCTGGACACTATCTCAAGCAAATGAAATGAGTAAGATATAGAGAAGATCTACACTCTATTTTCAGTCTTTATTTGTGGCTCATAACCTGAGCCTTCCCCAACATTCCAGCCTTACTGCACATTACTTTGCTTCCTGCACTCTACAGTCTAGTCAAGCTGGCAATGATCAACTTTCAGTCTCCCTTGGAGAGTGAATATTTGAATTTTCAAAAGCTCTTTTCAGATCTATCCTAACTGAGGTGTAAAGAAACATCCAGGAGGATGGTACTTTCAGACAAGCCCACCTTCAACAGTTCAAGGAGGAATTTTTTTTATTAAAGCTTTTTATTTGCAAAACATATACATGGGTAATTTTTCATCATTGACCCTTGCAAAACTTTGTTCCAAATTTTTCTCTCCTTCCCCCTACCCCTTCCCCTAGATGGCAGAGAGTCCAATACATGTTAATTATGTTAAAATACTTAACAAATCGAATATGTGTACACATATTTATACAGTTGCTGTGCAACAAAAATCGGATCTACAAAAAAACCCAAACCAAAACAAAACAAATAAAAACCCTGGGAAGGAAAGCAAGATGCAAGCAAACATCAAAGAGAGCATCAAAATGCTATGTTGTGGTTCATCCTCAGATCCCACAGGCCTCTCCCTGGATGTATATGGCTTTCTTCATCACTGAACAATTGGAACTGGTTTGAAATATCTCATTGTTGGAGAGAACCATGTCCTTCAGAATTGATCATCATATACTCTTATTGTTGCTATGTATAATGATCTCCTGGTTCTGTTGATTTCACTCAGCATCAGTTCATGCAAGTCTCTCCAGGCCTCTCTGAAATCATTCTGCAGTCGTTTCTTACAGAACAAAAATATTCCATAACATTCATATACCATAATTTGTTCAGCCACTCTCCAATTGACGGGCATCTATTCAGTTTCCAATTTCTTGCCACTACAAAAAGGGCTGCCACAAACATTCTTGCACATATGGGGCCCTTTACTTCCTTTAAGATCTCTTTGGGATATAAGCCCAGTAGAAACACTGCTGGGTCAAAGGTTATGCACAGTTTGATAACTTTTTGAGCATATTTCCAAAGTGCTCTTCAGAATGGTTGGATCCATTCACAGTTCCACCAATAATGTATCAGTGTCCCAGTTTTCCCACATCCCCTCCAACATTCGTCATTATCATTTCCTATCATCTTAGACAATCTGACAGGTGTGTAGTGATTATCTCAGAGTTGTCTTAATTTGCATTTCTCTGATCAATAGTGATTTGGAGCAACTTTTCATATGACTAGAAATAGTTTCAATTTCTTCATCTGAAAATTGTCTGCTCATATCCTTTGACCATTTATTAATTGGAGAGTGGCTTGAATTCTTATAAATATAAGACAATTCTCTCTATATTTTAGAAATGAGACCTTCATTAGAATCCTCAAATTTAAAAATGATTTTCCAATTTATTGCTTCCTTCCTAATCTTGTCTGCATTAGTTTTGTTTGTACAAAAACTTTTTAACTTAATATAGTCAAAATTATCTATCTGGTGTTCAATTAAGAGTTCCAGTTCTTCTTTGAACATAAATTTATTCCATCTCCACAGGTCTGAGAGGTAAACTATCCCATGTTCCTCTAATTTGCTTATAATATCACTCTTTACATCTAAATCATGAACCCATTTAGATCTTATATTGGAATGTGGTGTTAGGTAAGGGTCAAGCTCTAATTTCTTCCATACTAGTCTCCAATTTTCCCAGCAGTTTTTGTCAAATAGTGAGTTCTTATCCCAAAAGCTGGGGTTCTTTGGGTTTGTCAAACACTAGATTGCTATAGTTATTGCCTATTTTGTCCTGTGATCCTATCTTATTCCACTGATCAACTACTCTATTTCTTAGTCAGTACCAAATGGTTTTGATGACCACTGCTTTATAATATAGTTTTAGATCTGGCACAGCTAGGTCACCTTCATCAGCATTTTTTTTTTCACTAATTCCCTTGAAATTCTTGGCCTTTTGTTCTTCCAAATGAACTTTGCTACTATTTTTTCTAGATCTGTAAAAATTTCTTGGGAGTTTGATTAGTATGGCACTAAATAAGTAAACTGATTTGAGTAGTAGTGTCATTTTTGTTATATTCGCTCGGCCTACCCATGAGCACTTGATATTTTTCCAACTGATTAGGTCTGATTTTATTTGTGTGCAAAGTGTTTTTTAGTTTTGTTCTTATAGTTCCTGACTTTTCCTTCGTAGATAGATGCGCAAATATTTTATACTATCAACAGTTATTTTGAATGGAATTTCTTTTTGTATTTCGTGCTGCTGAACTTTGTTGGTAATATATAAAAATGCTGATGATTTATGTGGATTTATTTTGTATCCTGCAACTTTGCTAAAGTTGTGAATTGTCTCTAGTAGTTTTTTAGTTGAGTTTCTAAGGGTTCTCTAAGTATACCATCATATCATCTGCAAAGAGTGATAATTTGGTTTCCTCATTCATTACCTACTCTAATTCCTTTAATCTCTTTTTCTTCTCTTACTGCCAAAGCTAACATTTCTAATACAATATTAAATAGTAATGGTAACAGTGGGCAGCCTTGTTTAACTCCTGATCTTATTGGGAATGGGTCTAGTTTGTCCCCATTACGTATGATGCTTGCTGATGGTTTTAAATAGATGTTACTAATCATTTTAAAGAAAAGTCCATTTATTCCTATACTCTCTAGTGTTTTTAATAGGAATGGGTGTTGGATTTTATCAAATGCCTTTTCTGCATCTATTGAGATAATCATATGATTTTTGTTAGTTTGGTTATTAACATAGTTGATTATGCTGATAGTTTTCCTAATATTGAACTAGCCCTGCATTCCTGGTATAAATCCTACTTGGTCATAGTATATTATCCTAGGGATGACTTTCTGAAATTGCGCTCCTAATATCTTATTTAAGATTTTGGCATCAATATTCATTAGGGAAATTGGTCTATAGTTTTCTTTCTCTGTTTTCACACTACCTGGTTTAGCTATCAGCACTATATCTGTGTCATAAAAGGAATTTTGGTAGAACACCTTTCCCTATTTTTTCAAATAGTTTATATAGTATTGGAATTAATTGTTCTTTGAATGTTTGGTAGAATTCACATGTAAATCTAACTGGCCCCGGAGATTTTTTCCTAGGGAAAAATACCTTGTTCTAGTTCTTTTTCTAAAATGGGGCTATTTAAATAATTTATTTCCTCTTCATTAACCTGGGCAATCTATATTTTTGTTGATATTCCTCCATTTCATTTAGATTATCAAATTTATTGGCATAAAGTTGGGCAAAGTAATTCCTAATTATTGCTCTAATTTCCTCTTCATTTGTGGAAAGTTCTCCCTTTTCATTTTTGAAACTAACAATTTGATTGTCCTTTTTCTAATTAAATTAACTAAAGGCTTATCTATTTTGTTGGTTTTTTCATAAAACCAACTCTTAGTTTTATTTATTAATTCAATAGTTTTCTTATTTTCAATTTTATTAATCTCCCCTTTTATTTTCAGAATTTCCAATTTGGTATTTAATTAAAGGTTTTTAATTTGTTCTTTTTCTAGTTTTAATAGTAAGCCCAATTCATTGATCTTCTCTTTCTCTATTTTATGCAAGTAAGCATCTAGAGATATAAAATTACCCCTTATAACCGCTTTAGCCGTATCCCACAAATTTTGGTGTGTTGTCTCATTATTGTCATTCTCCCGGATGAAATTATCAACTGTGTCTATGATTTGCTGTTTTACCCATTCATTCTTTAGGATTAGATTGCATGTGATTTTTATTCCTCATGATCTAAAAAAATACATTTACTATTTCTGCCTTTCTGCATTTTGAGGTTTTTATGCCCTAACATATGGTCAATTTTTGTATAAGTTCCATGAACCACTGAGAAAAAAGTAAACTCCTTTCTGTCTCCACTCAATTTTCTCCAAAGATCTATCATACCTAATTTTTCTAACATTTTGTTTACCTCCTTTACTTCTTTCTTATTTATTTTGTGGTTTGATTTATCTAGTTCTGCAAGAGCAAGGTTGAGATCCTCCACTAGTATAGTTTTGCTGTCTTTTTCTTCTTGCATCTCTCTTAATTTCTCCTCTAGGAATTTGGATGCTATACCACTTGGTGCATAAATGTTTAGTATTGATATTGCTTCATTTTCTATGGTACCCTTTAGTAAAATATAGTTTCCTTTCTTATCTCTTTTAATTAGCTTTCTCTTTGCTTTTACTTGATCTGAGATCAGGATTGCTACCCCTGCTTTTTTTTTTTTTTTTTGTTCACCTGAAGCATAAAAGATTCTGCTCCAGCCCTTTACCTTCACTCTGTATGTATCTCTATGTTTTAGATGTGTTTCTTGTAAACAACATATTGTAGGATTCTGGCTTTTAATCTAGTCTGCTATCTGCTTCCATTTTATGGGAGAGTTTATCCCATTTATAGTTAAAATAACTAATTCTGTATTTCCTGCCACCCTATTTACCCAAAGTTATGTTTTTCTCTTTCCTTTCCCCCTTCCCTCCTCCCCAGTATTTTGCTTTTGATGACAACCTCCCTCAAAAGTTCTTCCCCTTTAGAGCCCTTCCCCCTTTTTTACATCTGTCCTCTAATTCTTCTATTTTCCCTTCTATTAGTCTTTCCTTTTCTTTTCCCCTCAAGGGACTATTTGTTTTTGTTTTTGTTTTGTTTTGTTTTGGGAGGGGACTGAGACAATTGGGGTGAAGTGACTTGCCCAGGGTCACATAGCTAGGAAGTGTTAAGTATCTGAGACCAGATTTAAACTCAGGTTCTCCTGACTTCAGGGCTAGTGCTCTATTCACTGCGCCACCTAGCTGCCCCTCAAGGGACTATTTTTAAAGAAACTTTAGGAAGGGCTGGGTTCAAGGTTTGGCTTCTAAGGATGTCCCCACTTCCTTCGGGCCTAAGGTCATTTCTTTACTTAGGAAGATGGGTCATTGTGGGCAAACCTCTGCATGGCTGGTAACATGATCCCATTTCCCCATAGCAATTATTCTATCTGACCCAACTGTGATAGATCACTGAAGCATTACCAATACCATTTGCCTTTAATTACCTCCTCAACCATCTATCTGTCAAGCATGTAGATCCTGTCCCTATGTTTTTTCACAAACATCAAAGATCTAAGTTTTTACTGCTGACATGAGCAGATGAAACACATAACAGGTGAAGTTGCTAGAGTCCTTATGACCCAATTAAGTATGGGGACAGTACAGAAATCCATCCTAAATTCTGTACAAATGGAAATATTATATATGAGAGCCAGCAATCATACTATGGTAGTATGGAAAAGAACCAAATCAAAAAAAGGAGGGACAGGAGGAAAAAAGATACAAAAAATGCTCTCTAATGAACCATCAAACAAAATTCAGTTTAAATTAGTTAAGCAAAAACAATCCTTCACAAACAAAATGAAGTAAGAAACACATCAAATATTTATACATGACTTAGAAATCAGAATAGGCTTAACAAATAAAATCTGAGCTGTTAGGAATAATCTACAAGTGATAAGGGAATATACAGAAGAATAGTTGGTGGCTCTTCTGAGGATAGAGGCTCATACCTGGAAAGTAGATTTGGATAACAGCTCTTTTCTTTCTTTGCCATGATCCTGCAGGCGCTTCTGCCGATGATGTGCCAAGCCAGGCTCTCCAGTGGATAAGCCACTGAAGATGTTCTTTCCATCCTTGACTCCTGTCATGACCTCCTTTCCTTTAAGGATCTACAAGACAAGAATCAGAACAATGGAAATTCAATTTCAGGTTATGGCCCGGCCACAGCAGACAGGAAGAACAGAAAGAAGAGCTACCACATGGCATCCTCAATGCCACATTGTCAGCTTTCATTTAATATTTATCTATTTTTTTCAGAAAGTTTAAACTTCACTGTTTCAGCCAAGCAGGTCAGTGGTTTCATAAATAAATCAGCTTTCATTGATGCTTCTAACAGTAATTACGTATGACGAAAGAATATCACCACTTCTCTACCTAGTTTTCAAGATCTACAAATTGAGAATAATGACCTTAGTCTAGAAATACTTAGAAGATTCTAAGATAACAAAAATCTTTTTAAAAAAAGATGCCATAAAACCTTCTGTAAAATAGAAAAGTGTCACAGCACCATTCATGGTTTTAGAAAGTATGTATGATTGGGCAAGATGATGTTAGTGAAAACAGCGACGTATAAAATTGATTATGATATTTAGAATCTTAAAAGAAATTTTAGGATATTTAAAGGAATCTACTCAGTATAAAATTTGGAAGAAAAAAATTCTGGTATAGTTAAACAGGAATGTGTGCTACTTTCCTTAGTTACATGTCTACGACAGAATCTGTAAACACTCAAATTTGCTAATTGTTTTCCACTTTTTCTATTAATATGGAAGAAATAAAAAATATTTCTCAAAGATACAAAAACAGCATGGTAAGTTGGAAAAAGCAATGCTTTGGGAGAGAGAATCCAGATCTGAGGATCTGGATTTAGAGCTTATGCAATCCTGGCCAAATTATTTAATCTTTCTGGGCCTGAGTTTACTCCTTTATAAAATAAGATGGATATTCCTAATATCCTTCCTAGCTCTAAATTCTATGAATCTAAAATAATGGATAAGAAACTAAAGGGACTTTTGGAGGAAAAGAAATATACTACCTTATGTAATACAGTAGTAGTCATCAAAACTACTTGGTATTGATTAAAAGAGAAGGTCAATGAAAGAAACTAGACAAAGGAGAATCAGAAATAATGAAACTCAATCAGTCAATGTTTGAGAAACCCCAAATCATAAATTACATAAATCACCCTCCAGCTCTCAGCTCTAGACTTTCTCTCTGGCTAGCACTCCCTGCCTAGAACTTTTTAAATTCCCAATTAAAATCCCACTTTCTATAGGAAGTGTGCCCCAACCTCTCTTAATTTTAGTGCTTTTCCCTTTATAAATTATTTCCTATTTATCCGGTATACAGCTTGTTTTGTATACATTTGTTTACATTTGTTTTGCCCATAAGATCCTAAGTTCCTCGACAAGGGCAGGGACTGTCTTTTGCCTCTTTTAGTGAGCACTTAATAAACGTTTTTTGATTAACTGATTGAAGGACTCCTTATCAGAAAAGAATTACTAGGAAAACTGGAAAACAGTGGTAACAATTAAGACTAACATCTTATACTTATTCCAAATTCAGATTCAAAATGGATACCTGAATATTAAACACCATAAAAAATTTAAAAGATCAAAAACCTTTCCCACCAAAGGGATGGAGATTCTTAATCAAAGGAGAGAGAAAATTACAAAAGATAAATTAGATAATATTGATTACATGAAATTTAAAAGTTTCTGCTGAAACAAAATTAATTAATGGATCTAAAATAAGATAAGTAGTCAAATGGAAAAAAAAAATCCAATTTTTCAAATAATGATTTGGTATTCAAGATAAACAACTAAGAGAAACATACAAGACCAAAACCAATTCTCTAACAGATAAGTGGTTAAAGAATATGAACAAACAGTTCACAATTCTCAAAAGACAAATTAAAAACTAATGGAACCATGAGAAAAAATTAAAATCAAAACAACCCAGGGGTTTAACAACAATGACAAAGAATGGGAAAAAAATCAATGTTAGAAAAGCTGTAGAAATATAAGCACATTAATTTGTGAAACTATGAATCATTTTAGAATGTAATTTGCAATTAAGCAAACATTACAGCAAGATTCCACTATTATATATGCCAAAGACTTGTTATAAAAAGAAAGTCCCCAATATGCACTAATATATTTATAGCAGCATTTTTAAGGGTGGCAAAGAAATGGGAATAAAATCCATAATTTGAGGAATTACTAAAATTGTCGTACATGAATGTAGTGAAATATTATTGTGCTATAAGAAACAACAAATGTACTGATACAAAGCAGCACAGAAAGACTAAACATGAATTTAAGCAAAGTAAAATAAGCAAAGCTAAGAAATGACATGACAATATAAATGGAAAGAATTACAAACGCAAAACAATCTAAAACGGATGTTGCAAAATTAGAAAAAACAAGTACGACTTCAAAGAAGAGATATAAGAAGATACCTTTCCCATTCTTTTGAAGAGGTGGAACAATGCATATATTTTTGGGATTTTTTCAATGTATTAATCATTTAACTGATTTTTCTTGTCTTTTTCCTTTAAAAAAAAAAAGTTCTTTGTTATATGGGATGGTTTGCTGGGGTGGGGGGGAATGAAGAAATATGGGAAAACCTGGTATTAACATAAAAAAAGATATCACCAGCATCTTTTTTTTTTTTTTTTAAAGAGAAGATACTTAAAGTCAACAAGTAGCTACACATAGTTAAGATATAATGATCAGCTTTCCCATACCAGTGTATGTAATAGCAAGATAGGCTCCTGTCAACAGAGGGGGACAATATGTTTGCCAGGAAACTTACTGACCAATGCTGTCAACTGCATCTTTACTGAGGGAGGGGAAGGAAGTACCAAAGTTGGTACTACCGAGGCTGTTAGATCTAACTACCTTTCCCCAATTCTTGCCCAGCCTTCTCTAGTATCCATTCATTTCCCCAGGTCACCACCCATTGACATTTCTGACTCTTAGAATCTCTGTTCCTTCAAGGTTCTGTGCTGGTGCTACTCCAATGAAGCCTTGTCTACTCTCCTGCCACCTGAAAGTGATCTCCTTAAATTTCCTTCAAGAATCCTGGTTGTATCTACCTTCTGTTTTGATCACATGCATAAGACACAAGAAACAACTGTGTTCTATGGAGGAGGAAAACCAGAAGATTGGAACAGGAGCAGGGGAGCACCTGAAATCAACTGAAACTAGGGAAAACTGGACAGAACTAGTTGTGTAGTTTAAAAAAAAAAAAAAAAAGCTGAAAGCAGGACAGAGATCATAACTTAACTAGAGAACGCCTGCTTCATAAACATTAGCTTCTCCTCCCCAGGGGGAGCTAAGGCTCATTAGTGGCCATACACCCTAGGTAGCGGGAGGGGGGACATATTAAGAGGTACATGTTATAGGAGGATTGGGAAAGTATGTTAAGCTCAATTTCCCAGCCAATGGGAAATAGAAGAGGGATCTACAATCAGGATCAGAGATAAAAGGCTATGCTCTGACTTATGTAAATTGTGTGAGCACATTTTTAGTTTTAACATCCATTTCAGCAAGAATGTATTAAAAGTTAAATTGCATATTGAAAATTATTTTTGCATGTATTTTGAAAAATAAAAAGCTATTACTTAAAAAAAAAAAAAAAGCTTAAACTGTTTCATGCATCCTAAGGTTGTTCATTATAACATGTGTCCTTATTTGGGGTTTAGGATTTTGTTTCCAAAATATGCTATCTTATATCCCATGTATTTATATATACATCTAATGCCCTTTATTACATTCTAAGTTCCCAGAGTTAGTAATTTTCATCTGTGCCCCCAGTGCCAACAAAGCTTGAACATGGCAGGCACTTAATAAATGTCTATTATATTAGAGCATAGAGGAATTCATGGCCCAGGACCCACAGAGAAGCTACCAGAAAAATTTAACCATAGTTGGGATTTTTCCCTCAAACATTTCCAAAATATTATAAAAAATATATCACCCTTAATTCCACCTATTTGCACACAAGAAATGCTACAAGATGATAAATATAGTTTTCAAAGTTGTTAACAGCAAAACTTTTATATCTCTTATCTAAACTTTAATAAAATTATCATTCTATTTTAATTTGAATTTATGTATTTATTGAGAATCTAATCTGTATTAGAAGTTGTGCTGAGTACTTCATAGAAAGCCTAAATATATACATTTGTTTTAAGGAGTTTATAAATTAGTAGAATGGCATAAATATGTAAGCAATTATACTTATTTATATATTGTACTTAACAAAGCATATAAATAACTATTCTTATTTTTGTTGTTGTTGAGGCAACTGGGATTAAGTGACTTGCCCAGGGTCACACAGCTAGGAAGTGTTAAGTGTCTGAGACTAGATTTGAGCTCAGGTCCTCCTGACTTCAGGGCTGATGCTCTATCCATTGTGTCACCTAGCTGCCCCAATATTATTCTTTAAGATAAAATATAAATGACTTAAGAGGTACAAAGTTCCAAGAAAGATCTAAGAAGTGAAAGAGCACAGCCTTGGGAGTTAAGAGATAGGGTTTCAGGGGATGCTTCATAAAGAAGGCAATGTTTGAAATGGACTTTGAAAAGCGTGTACAATTTTGACAAGTAGAGATCAGCATGAGGAAAGCATTCCAAGTAGAAAAAATAGCATGAACAAAGCTAGGAAAGTGGTAAGAACATGTATTTCGCCTTAGCTGGAACACACTGTAAAGAAAAGAAAGTAATGAGAGAGACTTGAAAAGTGAGGCTGTGGCCAGAGCAAGAAGGGCCCTGAATGCTAGGTTAAACAGTTTGTACTTAATTGAGCAGTTGGTGAGTATTAAATAAACACCAGTCATGATGATGATAAAACAGTTGAGTACTTTTCACCCCAATTTGCCAATAACAAACTAGAACAAAACAGAAACCACATGTGTTTACATTAGCGGCATTAGCAACAACAAGGAGGATATCCTAGTAACATGGAACCACCTAAGAAGCTCCATTGCCTTTAACTGTGAGCTCGTGATGAGAATTCAACTCAACCAATATTTATGAAGTATTTACAAAGCAAAAAACAAAAGATTAAACCAAATACCAGTCTTCACACTACCTCTAAGAGGAGCAATCCCACTCAACCAACATGGTATCTAAATAAAATCTATTAACTAACTATAGCAAGTACTATCTCCTTGGGGGGGCAGGAAGAAGGGAAGAAATCTCAGTAGGGCCTTTTGATTATCAAATGGAAGTTAGCATAGAAGCAAGTACCTTGCAAGCTTCCTGGAAAAGTGAAAAGGTGAAAATCCTTTGTAGAATCAGAAAATAATTTTTGGTTTAAAGGAGAAACACTATGGTTCTAGAGCCTGCTATAAAGAAACATTTATTCCTCAGTAGATTTTGATTTTACATGTCTAAATTTTCACGGATTTTAAAATTTGCTCTTCGGTCCCAATCACTATAGGCTACTCACTACAATATTAGAAAAGGGAAGGAAAGTTTCAAAGATTATTGTGTATCATAGAGCTAATTTCAACCAGCTTGCAAGACAGCAGTGAATCTCAAGAGTCAGCCAAAACTTAAGAATGTCACATAATAGTCAATGGGAAAGCTCTGATTTCATGTCAAAATTAAAGATTTGAGATGAGAAGGAAATGTGACACCTTTCATCTCCATCCCCTTGGCTCCTTTGCTTATGCAGATCTTGCCATTTTAATATCAAGAAAGACACAAGAAGAAAAAAAAATACAACCTTAAGGTAAAGAAATCAAGGCTCTAATGTAGAATTTGAAGATAAATATAAAAAAGTGACCAGCTACCTTGGAAATGCCATCAGAGATGTGTTTGGGAACCATTGAATAGGAGGCAGAAATTAGGCACTCACCTGATTGTTGGATAATTCCTTTTTCACTGAGGATTGTGCCTGAGGGGCACCTGCAGCTGGAGACGCTCTGGAGGGACTCTTCTTACTCTGAGGCAACAGGGCGGAGAAGAAGCCCATCTTGGGAGAATGGGACATTGAGGCACTCCTCTGGCTACATACCATGACACTAGCCAAAAGAGAAACACGACGTTGTTACATAGTTGAAGGAGGAAGGCCCAGCAGGACCCCAGAGCTCCTGGGACTACAGAAGGCATTCCTTGTCAGGATTCAAACTGTTTGGACAAGTTGGCAAGCTCAAAGCTATAAGTTTTCTTGGTGCTATTCCTTAATATTAATGGGATCTGCTGCTTATCTGGAATGAGAACACAACTTCTCTAACTTCTTATAGAGCTCTCGTGTTAAGAAACTAAGAAAGATTCATCAGTAAAAAGCTCTGCCTTGACTGGCTATTTTTCAAGTGTCTGTCTATTCATTTTCTCAGCTAAAACTTCATACAACTACATGCACACAACCCACCTTTAGCAGTACCAAGAGTACAAAAGGCTGAGCTCATAACTCTCTGAAAGGACAGTGCATGCTGAAAGACATTCTGGGACGGCTTCCTCAATACAGAGTAAGATAATGTGTTTAAGGTACAATAATGAAATAAGCACTATTAAGGTAATATTTTAGGGTAAAAAGTAGACCAAAAAAGTAGCAAGAGGATAAACAATTCTCTCCAATCTAGTAAATGTCCCTTGAACTCACAGTTCTGAGTCTCCCAGGCGGTCCATATTGGAAACATAATGAGGGAGTTTGTGTTGGACCACTGCCTCTTCTTCCTCAAGCTGCTGCTCTTCTTTCTTCATTCGATGGATTTCTGCTTGCAATGCAAAAAGCTATGTAGGGATGGGGCTGAGTTAGAAGGTATTCTCACCTGATCTTCCCTCAGGTCTATGAAGCTTTCTAACTTTTCTCAAGTCTATAAAACTATCTCATCATCCCATTATATTTTCTCTAAAAGAAAAGTGAAAAAGAAAGTCTGCCACATCAACACAACTACTACAATGATCACATCTGGTACTACCCTGTGGCATTAAAGAATTTTTTCCCCTACATACAACAATAATACCTCTTACTATTTGAAAAACCTAAGATCACCCCTTAGGTCACAAACAGAAAACATGAAATCCCAAAATTGTAACTACTGGATGGGTAAGAAGGTAGCCAACATGTTCTCATTGGAAGGAAGACCATCAAAAAATTCTATATCACTGGTGTGACAATTTCACCTCAAGTATTTGGGACAGCCTTTTATTCAAATCAATCAAGGGAGAACGGCAGAGTAGCTAGAATACTAGAGTGGCCTTCAGCAAGTTCTAGGTTCAAATCTACCTGAGGCTTCAGAGTTCTGCCACCCTGAAAACCTCACTTCTTTGCACTTTGGTTTCCTCAGGTATAAAGTGAGAATAAGAGTACCCATCTCATAACATTAAAAGGAGACTATGTATGTATAACATTCTGCAAACCGAGTGCTACAGAAATATCAGCTCATCATAACCAGAATGGAGGCCATCCTCAAAAGCTAAGACAACGGCAAAGAAGTGGGTCCTCACCAAATGAAGCACCTCTCCTCACCCAAGAAGAAGCCTAGCTAAGACTAAAGAGGCTCATCACCAACTCCAGAAGACTCTCCTTAGGAGAGTATGTGATCTGCAAGAGGGAAGGGAATTCGTTCACCAACAGACCTTGGGGAATAATGAAGTAGTCTCAGATGGGAAAGACACTTAAACCCTAGGCATTAGCACATTGGTATTCCACCCAGTTAAAGTTCTAGTTCTTTTTCGGTTCACCTATCCAGAGCTATGTCTCAATAAATTTATGTTCTAAGGGCCTACAAGATATACTGGAGTATAATTATTACCTGGGAACAGCAAAAGAAGGAATTGCTTATATACCAACCACGCCTCCTCCTTGGTACAGTCTTGCTAAGTCTCTCCTAAAAATACTTTCCCCTCTATTTCCTTAATGTATAATGCACAGACTCACTTTTACCCATGAGTGCCAGGAATTATGATTGCCCACTAACTTTTCTCCATTTCTTAATATTCAAGCCAATCCCAATCTGCTCAGAAAAATTAGCACTGAAAATGGGAGAAGACTTGGCAAATACCACTTTGCTACAGAAGCTTTTAAGTTTGAAAAATAAAATGGGTTTCTTTTAGTTATTTCACCACCAGTATTAGGATCAAATTCATGCTTCCCCAAAAAACCTAGAGATTTGTACAGGGTTAAACAAGCTGTTATTAGTCTTTTTTTCTAAGCTCTAACTTGCTCATTTCAGGCATGAAAGGGATCTCTTCAAGCAATTCAGGCCATGGACACATATGATCCAATTCTGGAAATTCAATTGAGCCAAGGAAATTGAAAACCAAAGAGTTACCCAGAAGCTATTTCCACAGATTTATGGTATCCAGAAAATAAAAATACCAAAGTAGTCCAACTCTTAAGTGGGAGAGGCCTCAAACTTTGCAAACTACTGACATGAACAAGCTCCCACACCAAAAGTGAAGTAGACCTCCCTTCCCCTTTCTGATGGCTACTGCTGCTACAGACTCTCACTCCCAGAAAGCAGAAGGAAGTGCTCTGGAATGATTGAGGCCTACCAGAACAAACAGAACAAACCTTCTGACGCAGAACTTCATTTTCCTCTTGTACCTGAGACGTTCTCTGACACTCGGCCTCAAAGTTGAGGATTACTGGTACTGGTGCACCAAGTTAAAGAATAAGCTTGCCTGCAAAATGTTTGCCAACAATCCCTACTTCCTCGTGACACATTACAGATGTTTAATGACACAGAGCATACTTTTTAAATGTTTCATGAAACTCTGGACTATGGCAGCTCTAATGAGGTACAAGGAAGACTGGACTTGGAACTAGAAGACCTAGGTCTGAATACCAGCTCTGCCACTTCATAGTGGTGTAACCTTAAACAAGTTACTCCCCTTTTTGAACCTGAGTTTATCTGCAAAATGGGGAGACTGATATTATCGACAATTCATCAGATGAAGATCAAATGAAATATTTGTAAACTTTAATGTTATATAAATGACAGCTATTTTTATTAATATTAATACTCTTTGACTGGCTTAATTTCCAATAGAACACAAAAGAATGTAAAAGTCTCCCTAACCAGCAAATACAGATGTTAAAAAGTCAAATTCAAGATTTCTACTAAATGACAAAAATTTTTATTTTTTTACATTTGAATTTTTTTTTTTTTTAGTGATCATTTTTTAAAACCATATTTGCCCATCCCTGGTCAGAATTTTTTTTTAAGTTGTAACTATATACACCAAAGACAGCCTTTAGCCAGCTAACAAGAAGCAGTTGACTGGATGAGATCTTGGAGTCTTGTGACTCAGAAGGCATGTGGCCAATTGGTCTGCTGAGAAATGTGAAAATCTATCAGATGGAGGAAAAGGATCATCCATTTGCTTCCCTCTTTCCAAAATGAACAAGGACAGACCTCCTTTGCAGGGGAAGATTTTAAATACTGTATGACAAAGTATTCTCCAACTTATACAATCACTCAGATATCCACCTGGATTCATCTTTTTTGGGTTGAGACAAAGGGTCCTTACTAACATCCTGACACCTAATAGCCTCAGTTAAAACAGAGAAAACAAAGTTTAAACAAGCAGAACCGGGAGAACAAAATACATAGCAATAACATAAAGGAAAACAACAAGGAAAGACAGCAGGTCAATAAAAATAAAGGCAGCAGGACTCTCAATGAAGTGTTGTCATTAGACTAAACGCTTCCTCAGTGGAGAGGTGGTGGATTACAGGTATGGAATAAAGCATACATAATCAAACATGGCCAGCCTGTTGATTTATTTGTTTAACTATACTTCCCTATTGTAAGGGAAGGCCTTATTAACATAGGAAGGATAAATGAAAGCAATTGGAAGTGGCAACATTGTTTTTTTTTTAAAGCAGCAACAAAACATTAAGACAACTTGGTAAGATATTTAAAGCCCTGGACATGGAATTAAAAAGTTCAAATCCTACCTCAGCTAATTAATTGTTATGTGACTTTGGACAAGTCATTTACTGGCCCTGGGCCTTAGTTTTTCCAACTGTTAAATGAGGGGGTTAGCCTGAATGGCTTCTGAGGTCACACCCAGCTCTAAAGCTAAAACTGATGAATATTTTTTTTAAAGTAAAACCTTTCCCAAAACCATATTTTCATCTAATACTGCTTCCTGTCTTTAAACTATCAACTTCCTATTTCCTATCACCAAAATAGTCTAACAAATACACAGAAGCATTTCTCTCAAATAGGCAAAATTTCCACACTATGAGTACTTTTGACCCAAGTAACCAATATCTCCACTCCAAGATAAGGGCAAAAACCAAGTAAAAAGTCTTTCTCAACACTACCAGAAAATAGTTCCTCCCAAAGGCAGAAACAGCACTCTGGGGGTGGGACTTGCTAAATAAGAACTTATCAGTACTTCACCAGGTGTCCCAATTCAAAAAGCCTCCCCTTTTCTCTCTTCCAAGGCAAGAAAAGAGAGAATGAAGGCCATAGATTTCTAGATCTAAGCAACTACCTTCAATGATAAAAATAATTAAACAGTATAACTAAATGGTCATCTAGACTGAAAAAAAACAAACAAACGAACCCATTTTAACATAATCCTGTAATTGCTGCTTCTTCCCAGGGTTCTCAGTAAGAGTTCCATTTGCTACCAGAATTAAGAGTAAAAAGTGAGATTAGCCAAAAACAAAGAAATTCTAATTTTCATTCTGTTGTAAATTTCTAGGTTATCACATTTAAATTAAATGATGTCCCTGAAAGCATGAAGTACCCTCAGTAATGGCAAGTTCTGCTAGGCAATACATTTCTTCTCTTTTTGGCTACTTGAGTGTCCATGATTCAAAGAAGAAAAAATATGATTCAGGTAATATGGTCTCTACTGTTCAATTAGTAGCAGCCTTATCGTTCCAGCAAGTAACTCCCAGACAAATTTTTTAAAACATAGCTCTGATCCTTTGGAGGTCTGGGGTAGCAAATAACTTAATTCTGAGAGTTGTTTGAGTCTCAAAGAGATCCAATGATATGCTCATGTTGACACAGCAAGAGGGAAAGGTGGCACTTGAACCCAGATTTCTTATTCCAAGTACTTCACTATCAATTACAGTATGCCGCCTCTCAAATATTATGCAAGGTACTTCTTATAACACTTTACATATTAAAAGGATAAAGCACTGGAAAAATAAAAACATGAGATGCAAGAGCAACAAGTGGAATTATCCAGAGTAGCTGAGAAAAAGCCCACGTGAACAATCATTCTAAAAAGTCCTCCCTATGGTCCACTCCCCCCAGAAATGGAAGGATATGCATGCAATGAAACAGGACACTCAAGAAGTTGTGGAGAGACACAATGAAAGTGTCAGCCCATTGCCGGGAGAAGTAGGTGGCAAAAGTAGGGTTGGTATCAGGAGATGGGAGAAATGGTAGGATGAACCAATCCTTCCACTCAGCTTGGTTCTGGAGTTCGGTGGCCTGCTTCACAAAGAATTCCTGAGCTTTATCATTTCTGTTTGTCTGTCAGTGACACAAAAAAGAGAGTTAGATTTTTCTATACCATAGTATACATTTTACATATAGCCTATGTATATGTAATTCTGAAGCCTCCACTACTAATTTAATCTACTCATTCCACGAAGGTCCTAAAGTCATTGTTCCAGATATCAAGAAGGAAATAGGTATGGAGCTCAGGTGTGACTTAAAGAGACCCAATGAATTCAAAATTACAATCTGTAACAATAATTCATAATTTTCATGTAAAAAAGGATCTAAGAACTTTACAACTAAGTGGATGGGAAAAGAGAACCTAAGACTTGAAGGAAAGAGAGAAGTAGGAACCAGAGAGTCAGACTGGGTTTTAAAGCGTTATAGTGACACTAAGGAAGGACAAAAAATTCATAGACACTTTCAGGGTCCTCTTTTGTGGTTCTATTATAATCTTTTTCTGATTAGAATATTTCCTCTTTATCTAAGATAAAATACACACTTGCTTCAGGCAAAGCCCCCAATCCCTAGGCACCTGGATCGTATAGATGAGATAAAAACGGAACAAGCTGGTCTTTAATTTGTTGACTGCAGGCCGGTACACATCCTCCAGTCTGCTGAAGAGCCGACGCTCAAGATAGCTCCAATAATCTCGAAGTGCTGCCAGGTCATAAACTTGCATTAATTGCTGTAGCTGATCTACAATCTTATCCACCTGAGAAGAGAGTGGAATAGAGAAGCAGATAGACAGGGAAAGCAAGAAATAACAATTAATACAGCTTTTTTTGCTGTGAAGCCTTACAGCCAGCAAAAGAAACATGTGCCTTTCACCATAAAAAAGTTAACACTTTTTAATAAAAGCCTGTCACTCTTGAAAATGGGGTAATTTATTTTTTAAACTTAAGTGATTTTAAATAGTTGGTTCAACCCCATAATCAGAACATTTTTGGCATAATGATAAAAATACAGAACTGAGAATCAGAGGGCCTGAGCTCTAGTTCAGGCACCCCCAAAATCTTGCACTGGAAACTTGGGCAATTCACTGTAGCCATCTGTAGAATGAGGGGAATGAACTAAGATAAGAATCACTAATGTCCTTTCCAGCTGTGAAATTCCTAGGTGCTCTGAGTTCATCTTTGAGATGTTGGGAACTAACTCTTGCAACACTCTCTTTTTAAACTCACTTCACATTATTTCCTTCTATTTACAATTCTAGTCAAGCTGACCTACTTGTTCCCTGAACGGAAGAGTCCAGGTCTGGTCTCTGCTCAAAACAATCTCCTTCTTCATTTTCCTAAGAATCTCCAGCCTTCTTCATAAAGCTCAGTTCCTGCGCTACCTCCAACCGGAAACCTTTACTGAACTCCCCTTGGTTGTCAGTATCCCCTTTCTCCTCCCCTTTTCTGGCAAGAGCAGCTTGGTGGAGTGATTACTGAACCTGAAGTAAAAAGAATTGGGTTCAAATTCAGGAACTTGCTGAAACCCTCTGAGTCTCGGTTTCCTCATCATAAGTGGGGGGGTGACCCCCGAGATTTTTCCCAGTTCTAGGATGCTGTGATCTGTGTTCTGGTTTGTAGAAGGTCGCCAGCACTCCCTGGGAGCCAGGCCCTGCTGAGCGCTGAGGATACAAAGAAAGGCAAAAACCCGATTCTTTGATGATGAGCTCTTTGACGGCTGCCTCTGGTTTCTGGAACCCACAGTGAGTGCTGGCGGCCTCCTACAAACCAACAACAGAGATCACAGCACTATAGGTTTAAAGCTGGAAAGGACCCCGGAGGTCTCAGAGGCCACCCTTACCTCCGAGACACACACACACACAATATGCCAAGGAGTAACACGGGATAAATGGGATGTGACTTCGTAAACATCAGACAAACTCTCGGGGGAGTGGGTGGGAGTCTCCGTTCCTCCTGGATGTCCCCAGCACCTAGCCCAATGCGTCGCATATCGCAGGCATTTCCTAAGTACCAGTGGAATAGTGTAGCAGAGCGTAATACGACATTCACACTCCTGCTATTTGCAATGTCACCCGAGGCTGCCACTCCCCGGACCAAGCCAAGGGGATTAGCCACCTGCAGCCCCTCGCCCACCTCAGCGCCTGGGCACACTGCAGGTGCTTCATAAATGCCCGAAGGCCGGCGGGACACGGGGGAAGAGGAGCCAGTTTACTGAGATGCGGCCGCTCTACGGCGGCAACGCAAAGCACGGAGCATTGCCAAGGCACAAACCCAACTTGCTAAATCGGAGAGTTCTCTGGCTCACACGTGGAGGCTCGGCCGGCCGGCTGGCCGGGCGGACGCAGGTCCAAGGATGCCTCCCGCGTCCGGCAGTGTCCGCCTACCGCCCCCGCTCCGCCTTCCCGAGGATCCCCGGAACCTCACGGCGGCCTCCTCACCCGGAACCCCTTCTCCTTGTCAGCCTTAATCTCCGCGTCCAGTTGCCTCAGCGTGTGCGTGAAGCCGCGGAAGAGCAGGTACTCGCGGACGAGCTCGTCTGTACGCTCCACGGCCTCCGCCATCGCGCCTGCCAGGAGCCGGAGCCCAAGCAGAGAACCAGGAGCTTGAAGGCGGGAGGAGGGACAGAGACTCCGCCGTGGGACGGACTAGAACGAGGGAGGAGTCACAGCTGTAACTGGCACGCGCCCGGACGGAGGGGCGGGGTCGAACCGCGGAGCGGCGCATGGCGTCATTACGTCGCCTACAGGTCCCACCCCCTACCGCCGGAGCTATACGTAGGCACGCCCCCTGCACGACGCGACTTAATTATCACGCTCTTTCGTGATGCTGGCCCCGCCCCGTCTTCTCTTAAGCATTTTTACCCTCCTTGTCAGTTCAAATGCCGTTTTAAAATTTATTACCAGAGATACGACCCCTTACAAGATTTACTTGTGCTCTCATCTTGTTGACCCAAAAGAAAGATACCGGAACTCGGGATTTTGGAATTAAACTTCAAGAAAGAAAGAGAAAATGCCCCCGGCGAGGCACAGTGCCGCTTAATAAATCGCCATTAATTGATCATCTCCTTATGTTACCCATCCTATCTCTTTAAAGTGCATCACCAAACACTTCAAAGAGTAATTGACATTCGCTGACGTCTTTCAGTTCCTTCCCACTCCTTAGTTCTTGGAGATCCGACTCCAGACCCTTAGTTCCTGAAACTTCTTTCAAAGATTTTCCCTGGTCACTAGCCTATCTGCTTCCAAAACTTGGTTCATACACAATCTACACCAATGAAAGCAGTCCAAATCTCTGGAGTTTTTTCCTCCCCTATCCTATTGTTATTATTCGATCACTTGGCCCACAATTTCCTGTTTATTTTATCTTTTTGTGGTATAGGTCAAAGTTATAAGTATGTCTTCCCCTATTGATAGTCAAAGAGTATGGCCAGGCAATTTTCAGTAAAAGTCAAAGCTATCTATCTATAATCATATGAAAAAATGCTCTAAAGCATTATTGACTATAAAAATGCAAAGTAAAACAATTCTGACACCTATCAGATTGGCTAATATGACAGAAAAGGAAAATAACCCATGTTGGAGAAGGTGGGGAAAAGTTGCAAATTACTCCAATCATTCTGGAGAGCAATTTGGAATAATGCACAAAAAACTATCACACTGTGATAGTTCCTTTGAGCCAGAAACAGCACCACTAGGTCTGTATCTCAGAGAGACCATAAAAAAGGAAAGGACAAAAATATTAATAACAGCTTTTTTTATAATAGCAAAGAATTTGAAATTGAAGAGAGAAAAATCAATTGGGGATTGACTGATCAAGCTGTGACATGATTATTGTGGAATACTATTGTGCTATAAGAAATGACAAGGGAAATGGTTTCAGAAAAACTTGGGAAGACTTATATGAACGGATGCAAAGTGAAGTTAGCAGAAACAGGAGAACATTGTACTCAATAACAGCAATATTGTGCAATGATCAACTATGAATGACTTAGCTATTCTCAACAATACAATGATCCTAGATAACTTAAAAGGCTTAAAGTGAAAATTTTAGCCATCTCCAAAGAAAGAACTGATGGAGTCTGGGTACACATTGAAAAACACTTAAAAAAATAACCCAACCTTTTTTTTTTCTTTGATTTACATTTTCTTTCACAACATGAGTTAATATAGAAAAGTTTTGTATGATTATATATGTATAATCTATATCAAATTGTTTGCTCTCTGAAGGATGGGAAAGAGAAAGGAGGGGGAGAATTTATAACAAATTTTTAAAATGAATGTTTAAAATTGTTTTTTGCATGTAATTGGAAAACATTTAAAAATTAATTTAGAAAATAAAGTCAAATAAGCAGAATCAGAATATTTACAATGATTACAACAATGTAAATGAAAATAATGGCAAATAAACAATCAAAACTGAAAGCCACAATTAATTAGTTTAGCTCTCAGGAGGAGTTATGAGAGGCTATCTCCATTTCTTTCTTTTCAAAGGTAAAGAACTATGGATATGGAACATGCAAATGACATCAGATTTGGGGAGGGGCATAATGTTAGTTTTATGGAACTTTTCTTTCTCTTTTTAGTTCCTTATTACAAGGAAAGATTCTGAGAGGGCATGAGGGGAGAGCTGCAGCAAGAAATATATATCATGACTGATGCTAAGTGAAGTGAGTAGAACCATGAGAATATTGTACACAACAATAACAATACAATGATCAATTCTGATGGATGTGACTCTTTTCAACAGCAAAGTGATTCAGACCAGTTCCAATGGTTTTATGATGAAGAGAGCCATCTGCACCCAGTGAAAGGGTGGGGACTGAGTATAGAATACATCATAATATTTTTTGTTATTTGCTTGCATTTTGTTTTCTTTCTTTTTTCCCTTTTTGATATGATTTTTCTTGTGCAGCATAATAATTATGGAAATATGTATAGAAGAATTGCACATGTTTAACATATATTAGATTACTTGCCATCTAGGGATGGGAGTGGGAAGGCAGGGAGAAAAACATTTTGGAACATAACATTTTGCAAAGTTGAATGTTGAAAACTATCTATGCATGTGTTTTGACAATAAAAAGCTTTATAAAATTGAAAAAGAGAAAAAAAAGTACATCATGTAAAAATAAAAGGTATTAATAAAAATCCTTTTTAACTGAATGTCACTGATTATAATTACAAGGTTGACTCCAAAGTGACACAAAAATGTGGGTGTGGAATACTGTATATAAAATCTGGCACTTTAGATAGATTGATTAATTTTCTGAAGTGTCCCACATGTCCCCTCCTTAAAAAATTTTTTTGTTATGAAGTATGGTTGGGGTGGGGAGGATTTATTGGGAAATGTAGATGATATAAAAATAAAATATAATAAGATTAATTTTAAAGGTAGGAAAACAACATATTACAAAAAATATTTCCATATGAAATGATGAAAATTCTTTAAAAGATATTAATTCCAAAGAGGCAAGTCTTCAACTACCTGGAAAACTAAACTATCCAGAAAAATTTATTCATCCATTTATTCATTCCCTTATTTATGCAGATCTTATTCATGTTTTACTTCATATTTCCTCAGTTTCTTCCCATATTCTTTCATTCCAGAAACCATAGACTCAAGGAACCAGAAAGTAAATGGTGCAGGTCCTGGTGGCTAACTGTAGTACACATCAAACTTTAAAAAGCACAGTTGAGTAGTTTATTGTCACAGCCAGGTCAGAGGGAATACACTGGACAGTGAAGAGTACTGGGTAGAAGTTGCCTTGCGAAACAGAAACATTTCTCTTCTCTCTCTGGGATTGTTGGTTATCCATGAGTCAGTCCAACAGCCTGGGAACTCCTGACCAATACAGGTTCCTTGTTGAGAAACTCTGAGACACAGTTTGGACAATGAACTTGCAGAAGTAATTTATGAGACCCCAACCCATGAGAACTGCAGTAAGAGATGGTGAATTGATTCTTACCTTTCCTCCTTGAGATTTTAACTGTGATTATTAAGGAAGAACTTCCCTAATGAAAAAAGAAACAGGTTCTTCTGAATACAGATGTTAAAAATTGGAAACAGGGCAAAAATGAGTTCAGATTCTACAAGATAATGGGTATTCACATGCATTTGGAAATCTCATACTCTGGTTCCTATGGTAACAATAAAATTGAACTCAGCTCTTAATCCTGACAGCTGCTGCTTCTGGGAAATGGAGATAACAGGTCTTTTACTTGAGCAAGGCACAGCCACTTGGAGTTTTAATACTTCATTTAATTTCAGCTTAATGCAGTGAATTACATGTACTTTAATTTATTATGGGAGTGTGTTTTCTTTTTGGGCCATGCAGATTCAGAAAGGAGATTAGAATCTTAATGGAAAATAAGATGAACTCTATTAGGAAACTTTTCCAGAGTTGGGTGGGGGCTCAATGAACCAATTTTTGATAAATTCATGAAATACTATATGTAAATAATTTTAAATCTTAGACAGACTCAAACAGTGCCATTACCAAGGTAGAAGGCAGGTGTAACTAAATTTAGGAAAATATCCTGAATTATCTGTATCTACTATATCAAAGTTCCCATATGTAGAAAATATTCTATAGTTGGGCTCTCTACTTTACACAGGACAAATCCCTTCCTAGACTGACTTTTCACCCTTAGCTCATGAGGCCTGCTTTACTGTATCTGGATTGAATTCTGTTCTAGTCATCCTCTATTGCTTCTATTGATTCATTTTAACCCTTGAAATCAAAGCAACATTTTGTTATCCTCACAGTTACTACAAATTTTAATGGAGGGAGGGGTAAATCCAGATGAGTAAAAAGTAGATTAGGCTGGATTGAAAGAACAGAAATATGTTCTTTAAATAATGCTAAACTCATTAGGCAAAAATGTCTTTTCCCTAGCTATTCTATAACAGATGGAAGCAAGATTACTGCCTTGTGAAAGGCAGACTATACAGTTTCAGTATTCCACTTTAATAAAAACCTGAAATTTGCACTTGATCAAATGATGATTAAGAAATCAAATGAGAAATTATCATTAATTACTTTTTCTATGACAGAATTGCACAAAAAATCAGTCAGAAGCACGTAGACAAAAGGAAAGTAACAGCAAAATTAATTCCACTTCAAGCAAACAAATCCAATGTAACTAGCATCTAGCGGTGGGTCATAGAACCTGCAAAATACTATATCCAGAAGCAAAAAAAGAGCAACAGGAAGAGCAAAAAGCCCCAGTATGGGGAAATTGGAAACCCCAGAAACAATAGTGATCACAGTGATGTAGAGCAGCATTCTGTACACAGAAGAGTTTTGTTACCTCTAGGCTCTGGGGTCCCTAATATTCTGACCTGAAATGCCAGAAAAACCCCTGCATGAACTGGAGCAGAAAAAGGACAGAAGAGTTGCCCTATGAAGAGACTACATGAACCAGAAGTCCCAGACTAAGACCAATCTTAATCCCATACAAATGCCCAGCAAGGGGCACAAAGCCTGGCCCTAGCAGAGAACCCTAATTTAGAAACTAAAAGCTAGAGAGATAAGTAAATCAAAATACCAATCTGCATAAAAAGTTATTACAAATCTAATTCTATGACAATTGCAAACAGAAACTCAAAACAAAAAATGGATTTTCACAAGTACTACATGAATATATTTTTAATTTGTATTTCATCTCTTCCAGTAATTCTCGTAAAATTTTGCCTAAGCTGTGTTTTTCTTTGAGGTTTTGTTTACAGTTTTGGCTTTATTCTTTTCTGTTGCTGTCTTGTCAATATGGTATATATATATATATATATATATATATATATGTATGTATGTATATATACATATATATATGTATATTGGTAATGAGATTATGGGTTTTTTGGTCCATTCTTCCAGCCTACTTCTGATTTCAGAATTGATGTTAGGGAGAACTTCAGTAAACTTCTTTTAGGGATGGTCTGGGATAGTCCTGTTGCTGATTTCTTGGGGGTACTGAGTATTGCATTATTCTAGCATTTAGGGTAACTCAGACTAGTCACCTGAAAGTTTTCTATGTTCCCAAAGTGGTCTGATCTACCTGTGGTTCCAAGAAATTGCTACATGGGAATGGATGACACGTCCCGGTAAAACCATCTCTGCAATACAGGCTAAACCAAGTTGAGGATAATTAAAAGGAATCAAACCTGTTGGCAAGTTAGGGGGATGCCTACTCCAAGTATGTGGAACCTTCTCCCATGTGAAAACTCCCAGAGTGAATAGATGAGAATAAATTCTTCCAAGAGCCATGAAAACAGTTGAAACAGGCATTTGGTTAAACATCAAAGAAACCAAAGTCACCTACTGCACCCTGGACCATAATGGCCAGTCATTTTGACTTTTGTCTTGCCATTAAACTTTAGTGACTAGAAGTGAGGGCAAAGCTGACAACTTTGCTCAATTCTGCACCGCTTAAATTCAATTCACGAGAGAGTCAGCACATCACCCACCACCAGAAACTAAGTGTGTAGGCGGGGAGGGAGGTGTCCAATAGAGAATAGAATTTGGGGACTCAAAGCCACAAAGACCTGAGTTTAAGTCTCACTTCAAATGAGGCAAGTCATTTAGTTTCTCAGTCCTCTGAACAATTCTCTATAACTAGAAGTTGCAAAGGTGCCAGAATGGCTTGGTAAAGGAAGTTTTTTCCACCTGGGGTTCTCTAAATCAATGAAATCATAAGTCTAATTCTTATACCTATCTACCCCTTATCCAGGGGCAAGGCATTGTGCTAAATTCTAGAGTAAAAAAAAAAACCCAGTTCCTGGCTTCAAGGAACTTAAGTCCTACTGCATGATACAGTACATACATAAAAATTTGAAGAGAGAAAGAAAAACAAGTGAGAACATGATGAAGGAATTCCCATAGGAATTCCCATTACATTAATTAAGCCTTAAAAGAAATAGTGGAATTCTAAGATTCAAGGAAGTGGAGACACATGAGGCAACAGTATGATATGAAGCGGTTTATTGTGATTTATGAAGCAATATAGTATGTTTTTGCTTAATTTTCTTAGCCATAAAGGAGGGTTCAGTGTGTGTGTGTAAGAAAGAAATGACCATGACACAAAGATAAAAGACTGCAATAAAACTTTTTTTCTTATGTGAAGGGATTGGAAAACAGCTGTCTAAAAGATGCTTGGATTAAGTATTGAAGCGAGGAGACAAAAGGAAATAAGATTCCTAGGAACAAAAAGAATTCAGAGAAGTACAAGATGAGTTAGTCAGGAAGATGAGCATGCAGATAGTTTCAACAGGAAGCAATAAAAGATTAACTCACAACCCAGACTCAAAACCCAAAAAGAATTATGTTTCTATAGAGACAAAAAGGTTATTAAAGGCTAAACGTTGGACTAGAAAATGAAAATACAGTGTACTAGACCAAAAAAAGGGATAAGTCCAAGAAATATGCCCAAGAACAAAAATTGGAAATGACTACAGTTAGCACTTGAGGATTAATTGTCTTACACGGTGGACTTCTACCAAATGACTTGCAGGCCATGAGACTAAAATAGATTTAAAACAATTACATGTCACTCATGAACAGAAATTTCTTCTCTATAATATGAATAGCTGTTTCACTGAACAGTCTGCTCAATGCTCATAAGTTTCCATGAGGCAGAATGGGAGAAAGGTTTGTCAAGAAAATTGTGAAAAGGGCCATCATTTTCTACTGTGAAATCTCTAATCCCTGCCTCCAGGGATGTCAGGCCTAGAAAATTAAAAAATTATAATAAACCTGCCTCCATCACAAAACCTGGCCCGCAGGTTCAGGAATGCCAGTTTGTTGTCAGTTAAAGCAAGTAAAACCTGGGGAATAGGGATTACCTCTTTAGAAACCCAGAAGTTACACTTGGAGCTGTCCATGGTTCTTGCACTTGTCTTGGCTTGAGCTAATTCATTAAGTTAGTTCCCCAACTGACTTACTTTTAACTTTTAGGACATAATTTGTTTGACTTATCATGTTACCTATCACTTAATCATTATTGCTTTTAATTATTAATATTGTAGTCCCCATGGCATCTTATTACTAGGTCTATTGATTGATTCTAAAGGATTCTCCCAGCTTCAATGCCCAAAGATCCCAACCTGTTCCAGAGTAGCCAGGCACATAATCATTAGTAGAAAAATCTTGCCTTTTTTGTAACTTTTTAGAAAAAAAAATAAACCAAATATCTGCCAGTGAAGATGTAGGGAAGCCATCTGAGAGCTCTGTCAATCCTTTCTGTTCAGAGACTGCTCTTAGTAAAACTTAGCAACAGGCTATAGAGTTAGATGCAGTCTGTTTGGGTGGGGAAATGCTGGAATTTGACATGGATTTGAATAAAGATATTATTATTTACTATTTGTGTAACTTTGATCAAGTCATTTTCCTTTTCTGGGTATGTTTCCATAAAATGAGTTGCATAGTCTGGTTCATCTCTGACTCCCTATTTAAATTGTTCATATTTTCTTTTAAATTGACAAACAATTAAATATTAAAAAAACAAAAAAGAATGCATATGAATTTTTATGTATAGTTTGTTTTTTAAATTGTAATATGCAATAAATTTTAAATGTAATAAGGTGGCAACAAAATTGTCTTGCTTATGTTCTCTTCAGAACTTCTTTTGCATTCTTCTATCTATTTTTGAAAGATTTTACTGATATCATTTCCTTTCTATCCTCTAACTTCCAAACTATCCACTTCCAAATAAGTGTTCTTTCATGTAAAAACAAGAAGAGCCAAACAAAAATCATGACATAAGTCCTTTGGAAATTTTTTTTATCATTTTTCATCTCCAAACCTTCATCTCTATAACAAGAAGCAAGACATATGTTTTATCATCAGTCTTCTGCATCCATCATTGAACACTGCATTTATTAGTGTTCTGAAGTCTTTCCAAGTTGTTTTTCTTTGCATTATTATGGTCATCACATAAATTGTTCTACTGGTGTTTTGTGTCACTCTTTGTCAATTCCTATAAGTATCTCTAAGTTCTTATGAATCCTCTTCACCAGTCATTTCCTATAGCACAATAATGTTCATTACATTAATATACCATTAACCAATTTCTATTTTGTAAGCTCCCACTTTGTTTCTACTTCTTTGTTATATAAAGTGCTACTATAAATAATTTTGTATACATTAGTCCTTTCCTTCTCTCTTTTTTGTCTTTGGTTTATATGCATAGTAGTGTACTGTCAGTGTCCATTGATGAGAAAACACATAATGACAGAATAGGAATGTTTGGTATGCCTATAGATTTAATAATCCCTCACTTTATATACAAATATACCTCATGAATCCATGGACTACAGATTGAGTACCACTGTTTTACCTTTTAGCTCTAAATCCAGCAGAGGCAAGTTCCCAGGTCTATTAAACATTCCTGCTTTCTATTACTAAAGATGGAACCCTGTGTAAAACAGACTGAATTAATTATAAATATTTCTGTGAAATTAGAGGTTTCAAATGAAACAAATTAACAAAAACAAAGGTGGTTCTGAGAAGCAAACAAGAAAGAAGCTTGATCCTTAAGGGATCAAAAGAGTGCCAGTTTCAACTATGTGTATTTGAGAGTGGAAACTGAACAGCCTACCCAGAAAATGGTAATCCTCAAAATAGAATTTAGAGATTAAAAAAAAAACTGACCAAGGAATTAATGATTATTATTCCTCTCCTTCCAGGAGCTTATCTTGTTATTAGAGTCTGCTACCAATATCTATTCTCTTTCCCCCTTCCGTTCTTCTCTTCCTTTAAGCTTCTACTTATTACCTTCAATGAACAACATAGTCAATATTTTCAAATTCCTTAATGCTGTTGTTGAGCACACAACAGTAAACAGTATGAGTCCATGGATCTATGATTATGTAAAAAATTTTGCTTTCAGATATTAATTAAAGGGATTTGTTGAATGATTCCTCCTTGCAGGGGATAGTGAGGAAAACTCTACCTCTATTGACTCTTCCTCTAAAAGCAGACTCTCTATCCTTGTCCTCTATAATTCAGCTTTTACCTCCCTGAATTGTAAGGGACTTTAAAATGTCACTTAATTCAACACTTTCATGGAATAGACCAGGAAACTGCAACATAGGGAGAGGAAATGGCTTACCAAAAGTCACAGAATTAGTTAATGGCAGTTTCAGGACTAAAATCTAGGTCTCTTGATTCCTAGTCCAATTTTCTTTTTTTTTTCTGAAGTTTCACTTCATTGAGACATTTCCCAGGTTCCATGGACTATTTTCTCACAAATAAATCCGGAGGACACAACTCCATCAGTTTCTCTTTTGCCTATTTTCTAGCTTTTTATCTCTTTTCTGATCACTAGATTACAATAATTTCCAAATCATTTTTGTCTCATGCTTATGGACAGTTTTTCTACCAGTATTTTCTTAAGGGCTCCACTTCATGTTGACATTTGTGACTCCTAGGTTTCCCAAGACTTCCAGCAGGTTTTAAGATCACATTGTCTCTGTTGCTGAATCACTGGGCTCCTGAACTAATTTCTATTCAAAAGAGGGATTGCCCATAGTAGGAACAGACATAGAATGATCTTAGAACTTTGACACGTATTTCTTGACTCCAAATCTAGTGCTTTTTTCACTAATTCAAGTTGATTCAGTCAGTTATCATATGGCAAAAAGTTAGAATTTGTGGAACATTTCAATGGCTTATGGGGACAATATTAAGGGACATTTGAAACTGAAACTGTTTCCAGAAAATGTGAGAAAAGTGATCATGGGATCGGGGAAGGACTGTAGGGAAGAGAACTATGAAATTTTGATGCTCTGCCTTATTATTGCCATTGGTACTTTTAAAACTTCCTGACCACTCTCTTACTGCTAATTGTTATTTCACTAAAACTAGATATAAACTCTAGTCCTTTCAATCACTACTTTTTGGATGTACTCAGCTGTGAAGAAAGAGGAATGGAATCAGCTCGTGCTCTCTGACAATATTTATCTTCTCATGGGGACAAAGCTAGAGATCTTTTGGAAAGGACTTTTAAAAAATCCTGGGAGAAAAATTTTTAAAAATTAAATTAAATTTAAAATAAAATTTAAATAAAAAAACCCCTATGGGATAGTGGGGAAAGTATTAGACCTAGACACAGAAGATCTGGGTTCAAATCTTAGGATTACCACCAAACTACCTGTGTGACCTTAGGCAAAAAACTTCAACTTAAATATGATCCTTAGTTTCATCATTTACAAAAGGAGGTTAGGCTGCAGTGCCTTCAAGTTCTCAAGCTAAAATTTATGAAAACAGCCCAAAGTCCAGAATGCTGAAATTGTGGTAACAAAGAGAATTGAGAATCTTTGGGGGGTACCGTGCCAAGCAAATCAACAAAAATAGGAAATTCCTACATAGCACTTTCAGTACATCTAGGTGGTACAGTGGGCTGGGTTAGAAAGATCTGAATTCAAATCTAGCCTCAGAACCTCATTAAATGTGTGAATCTAGGCAAGTCACTTACTCTCTGTTTCCATTTCCTTGACTGTAAAATGGAGAAAATAGTAACATCTACCTCCCAGGGTTGTTGTGAGGATCAAATAAAATAATATTTGTAAAGCTCCTAGCATAATGCCTAGAATATATTTGTTCTTGTTGTTGTTAAGTTATTCCAGTCATGTCTGACTCTGTGAGTTTTCTTGGCAGAGACACAGTAGTTAAGTAGGCACTGTGTAAATGTTACCTATTATTATTAGATTCTGTATGAGAAAAGAAATCCTTCCATATATTAAAGAGCTCACAGTCTATTTGAATGCAGAAAACGAATACATGTTCAGTACAGCCAACTATATTTGGATAAAGGGCTAAATTGAGAGGTTAATACAAACTGCAAATGCTGTTAGACTTCAGAGGAAGAAATGGTTTTAACTGCCAGTTGGGCTGACATTTCCTGTTTCTTCTGCCCCACCTGTGGGTTTGTCTCTGTTGGGAGTTTAACTGTTCTTTCCCCCAGTTTCTAAGCTCTCTGATATCACTTTTAAGAAATCTCTTTCTAAAGTGAAGTAAAAAATTTTCATCTTTATTTGTGGGGACACAGCTTCAGTCCACAGGGCAGAGCCTTGCCTCTGGAATACTCTCCAAGCCTGATCTCTGGGTCCCTGTACCATCACTCCACCAGTCCCCCACCCATTTTTGGTACTTAAACAGAGCAGTGTGGACACTGAGAAGAATCAGTTGATTCCAATGGGTGCCTTTCTTCCATGTTGCTGCTTCCTCTTCTTTGGGATGTGCTAAAAGGTAAGGAGGATGTTTCCTGCCATGCTATGTGATGCCGGCAGCTCTGAGGTCCTATCTAAAATCTACTGGGCATGTGTTTCCCCCAGGAGTGGTGTATGAATTCCTCCCAGGTTGGTCTTGTTCTGGAATCCACAGATCTGATTTCCAAGTCTCAATCCTGACTCTTAATATCTTTGTAATCTCAAGTGAAGTACTTCATTTCACTAATGCTCATTTTCCTCATCTGTAATATGAAGGACATGATCTTTTAGATAACTGTCAGTTCTAAATCCTAAAATTCTAGGAAACTTAATATCTCACTTTAATATGTTTAATACAATCAGGTCTCTAAACACAGCCTTCCATTCTTACCCCCAAAAGACTACTGCAATCCCAGAGCAGCAATTGGACTATTTTGTTGATTTAAAAAAAAAAAAAAACCACAGGCATTTTTCCAATTAAATTTATTGGTAGCATGACTTTTTTAAAGCATTGTTTTTTACTCTTAAAAAAACCCAAAACATAACATTTTATTGATGAGAGAGTGTATGCCAGAGTTAATAAAGAATTATTCTCAAGGCCAGGAAGACTTGAGTTTAAGCCCAGAATTTGACATATGCTGACAGAGGACTAGGGATCCTTTTTTTCTGCCAAGGGTCATTTGGATATTTATATCATTTGTTGGGTTGTACAAAATTATCAGCTTCTACAACTCAAGCAGAGGAAGGTTGTTGTAACTAGTTTTCAGCTCATCATCACCTGAGATTATTTTAACAAATTGTTTCAGCCCTTTCCTCACCTCTGATTAACCAAACAATGCATTTTAACTCAATCCTTTAAACCAGATGTGTCTAACACAAGACACTCCTAAGTGCCTCCAATCAAATTCAGATGTAATTGGGACATATTTAACAAAATAAACAAAAGATATAATAAAACATTGATGACATTATTTTTATTATTTTTTTCTTTTATTAAAGCTTTTTATTTGCAAAACATGGATAATTTTTTCAATATTGACCCTTGCAAAGCTTTTTGTTACAAATTTTTCTCTCTTACCCTCCACCCCCTCCCCTAGATGGCAGGAAGTCTAATTCATAGTAATTATATTAATTTTTATTTTTTTATGTTTTTTTATTAAAAGCTTTTTATTTACAAAACATGAGTGATTTTTCTACATTGACCTTTGCAAAAACTTTTTTTCCCCAAGCTTTTCCCCTCCTTCCCACCCCCCACCCCTAGATGACAGGTAATCTAATACATGCTAAATATGATAAATTATATGACAAATACAATACATGTATACATATCTATACAGTTATCTTACTGCACAAGAAACATCAGATCGAGAAAGAGAAGAAGAAAAAATAACCTAAGAAGGAAAACAAAATGCATGGAAATATTCACAGAAAGCGTTAAAATGCTGTGTGGTGGTTCACACTCAGTTCCCACGGGCCTCTCTCTAGATGTATATGACTATCTTCATCGCTGAACAATAGGAACTGGTTTGAATCACATCATTGTTTTTTTTTTAATTTTATTTGCATAACATATGTGTGGGTAATTCTTCAACAATAACCCTTACATAGCTTTCCGTTACAAATTTTTCCCCCAACTCCCCACCCCTCCCCTACCTGGCAGGATATCCACTACATGTTAATTATGTTAAAATATTGGTAAATCGAATATATGTATACATATTTCCAAACTTGTCATTGTTGTGCAAGAAAAATCTTGTTTACACAAATGATATATCAGATAAAGGAAACACAATGTAAGCAAACATCAATCAAGGAGTATGAGAATGTTATGTTGTGGTCCACATTTCACATCCCTCTCTCTGGGTGTATATGGCTTTCTTCAGTGAACAATTGGAGGTGGTTTGAAACATTTCATTGTTGAAGAGAGCCAGGTCCATCAGAATTGATCGTCATATAGTACTGTTGTTGCCGTGTATAATGATCTCCTGGTTCTGCTCATTTCACTCAGCATCAGTTCATGTAAGTCTCTCCAGGCCTCTCTGAAATCATCTTGCTGGTCATTTCTTACAGAACAATAATATTCCATAACATTCATATACCATAATTTATTCAGCCATTCTCCAATTGAAGGGCATCTTTTCAATTTCCAGTTTCTTGCCACTACAAAAAGGGCTGCCACAAACATTCTTGCACATGTGGGGCCCTTTCCCTCCTTTAAAATCTCTTTGGGATATAGGCCCAGTAGAAACACTGCTGGGTCAAAGGGTATGCACTGTTTGATAACTTTTTGAGCATAGCTCCAAATTGTTCTCCAGAATGGCTGTATCCGTTCACAGCTCCACCAAAAATGCAACAGTGTCCCAGCCCTTCCACATCCCCTCCAACATTCATCATTAACTTTTCCTGTCATTTTAGCCAATCTGACAGGTGTGTAGAGGTATCTCAGAGTTGTCTTAATTTGCATTTCTCTGATCAATAGTGACTTGGAGCACCTTTTCATGTGACCAGAAATGGTTTCAATTTCTTCATCTGAAAATTGTCTGTTCATATCTTTTGACCATTTATCAATTGGAGAATGGCTTGAATTCTTACATATTTGAGTCAATTCTCTATATATTTTAGAAATGAGGCCTTTGTCAGAACCTTTGGATGTAAAAATATTTTCCCAGTTTACTGCTACCCTTCTAATCTTGTCTGCATTCATTTTGTTTGTACAAAAACTTTTTAACATAGTAATTATATTAAAATACTTGACAAATGGAATATGTATGAGAAAAATCGGATCTATAAGAAAAAAATCTGAGAAGGGAAACATAATGCAAGCAAACATCAATAGAGAGCATGAAAATGTTATGTTGTGGTTCACATTCAGATCCCTCTCTCTGGGTGTATATGTCTTTCTTCATTACTGAACAATTGAAACTGGTTTAAAACATGTCATTGTCGAAGAGAGCCATGTCCTTCAGAATGGATCATTATATATAGTCTTGTTGTTGCCACGTATAATGATCTCCTAGTTCTGCTCATTTCGCTCAGCATTAGTCCATGCAAGTCTCTCCAGGCCTCTCTGAAATCATCCTGCTGGTCATTTCTTATAGAACAATATATTTCATGACATTCATATACCATAATTTATTCAGCCATTCTCCAATTGATGGGCATCCCTTCAGTTTCCAGTTTCTAGCCACTACAAAAAGGGCTGCCACAAACATTCTTGCACGTGTGGGACCCTTTCCTTCCTTTAAGATTTCTTTGGGATATAGGCCCAATAGAAACACTGCTGGGTCAAAGGGTATGCACATTTTAATAACTTTTTGAGCATAGTTCCAGATTGCTCTCCAGAATGGTTGGATCCATTCAGAGTTCCACCAACAATGTATCAGTGTCCCAGTTTTCCCACATCCCCTCCAACATTCCTCATTATCTTTTCCTGTCATTTTAGCCAATCTGATAAGTGTGTAGCCTCAGAGTTGTCTTAATTTGCAATTCTCTGATCGATAGTGATTTGGAGCACCTTTTCATATCACTAGAAATAGTTTTAATTTCATCATCTGAAAATTGTTTGTTCACATATTTGACCATTTATCGATTGGAGAGTGGCTTGAATTCTTATAAATATGAGACAATTCTCAGTATATTTTAGAAATGAGGCGTTTATCAGAACCCTTAAATGATAACATTGCATTTTAAAAACTAAGTCAGTATACTGCAGGAAGGATCCTAATGAACTGATTAGTGGCCCTCATTTCTACCTGAGTTTGATACCATTGTTATAAGCAACTAATAGTATATATTTACAGACATTGCTCACCTATATTAAGAGAGGAGTTCCCTCAATGACAAGTTTCCTACACTAATGAAATCACAAGTCCATTTCTTATCCCCACATTTTGCTAATGTTCTTCCTTTTCCCCATTTCATCACAATCCAGAGGAAAAAAACACCCTATCCATCTCGTTTGACCCCTACTTTTATTTTTTTAAAAAAGGAAAAATTACTAAGCAAAACCAGTAAATTCATCTGAGAACGTGTTCAAAATTCTCCCCTAATAGTCTCTTACATCTCAACCATGACACGGGAGGTATGTTCCATCATATATTCTCCAAGATCATCACAGGGTTGTTGTTTTTTTCATTTGCTCAAATTTTGACTTCCTTTTGGTCTACATTGTTGCAAAATTATGTATAACAATCTGATTCTGCTCCTTTTGCCCCACTTCAGTTCATACAAACCTTCTGTGTTTCTCTGAATGTTCCATATCCCCAATTTATCCACTATATCCACTATACCCATATACCAAAGTTTATTCAATCATTCCATAATATATGAACAAAAACTCTGCGTCTAGTTCTTTGCTTGCTGTGAATTTATGCACATGTAAGTATATATGTATATTTATATATGTACATATGTGTGTGAGAGAGAGAGCATATGTCTGTATGCATATATGTATGTATAAATATCGGGGAATGGTATCTTGGGAAGAAAATTTTAGTTTGAACAGTCATTAGGATGATCAATGGATCCCATAGGATACTGGACTTGGCTTACCCTTTCCTGAAACAAGGGTGGTATTGATTTATTCACCATGACTAGAGCAAAAGATAGAAAGGAAGGTTATTGTGTTGGCAGGACAGATGAGTAAATGGTCCAGTGGATTTAAAGCAGAAAACCCCTTAAATATACTTTAAAATACTAAAGAATAGGTTAGTAATGTCAGCCACAAATAGAAGGCCACAAATCTGTATATAAGTATTTCTATGGGCTACATATTAACTTAGTTTTAAAATGACTATTATCTATGTTTCATTGCATTTTTATTTATTTTGGTAGCTACTTTCCAATTGCATTTTTATCAGGTTCTGAATGAACTAGGAAATGTTGTTGGCCATATGTCTGGCCCTTCTGGACTAAATGACTTTGTACATACTGATGAAGATAGCTCAATCCTAAAGTAAGATTTCATAGAATTTTTTTTCATGAGCATTCAAGATTTTCTCTAATTTGACTCTAAGCCAGTTTTCTAGTCTAATTGATCATATTCAATTCAGTTAAACTAATATTTACTAAACACCAATGAGCATTGTTCTAAAAGTATTAAAGGACTCAGTTAAGATTGGCTCTCTACCCTTGGGGAAATTAGGGGCATTTAGTAGGTTAAGTATGATGCATAAAAAGAATATACAAGATTTATGCTGGGTGAGGTCATATTTCTGAGAGTATTAGAGAGACCTTTATGGAAGAGGGGTTATTTGAGTTGGGTAGGAAGTAAACAACAGAGAGGGGGAATTTTAGGTATGAGAAGTAAAAAAAGAGGAGGGTGGAATGAAGTGGTTTGGTGAATACTGCAGTTTGTCTGGAGTTTGGATTTTGTGAAAGTGAATTGTTTGAAATTAGGCTTGAAAAATGTTTATTGGTGCCATATTGTGAAAAGGGGAAGGAAAAGGTCTTGGATGTCACTCATAGTGACTCACAGAATGTTTATTAAGCTAAAGTGTCCCATCGCATCCAGGGCCATTGGCAGTTATCTTGATCGATACCTGACCACTGGACCCAGATGGCTTTGGAGGGGAAAGGGAGGCAGGAGACTTTGCACAGCCCTCCCACAGTTAAATGCAATTCACTTGCATGTCATAGCATCCCCTTCACGGTGTCAAGGTCCTCTTTGAGAACAAAGAACAACTTAATATATAGGTATACATATATTTATAGATATGTGTGTGTATACTTTGTTTTTTGCCTTTCACCTTCTTGGGGTATATGCCCAGGGGTAGGATAACTAACTCTACATAGTTTGATCACTTTCCTTGTATTTACTGGCAAAACATTGTAGGTGAGTGGCCAAGTTGTCAAATAATGGCATTTCTATGAAATTTCCAGGGGCATCTCAATCTGCTAAACTGCAAACTTCAAGGTCTCTCCCTTAGATAAAGTTTTCCCATGCCCTCCATTTGTTTTTTCATTTCAGTGCAGTTATACTCCGATATAAGTTAATCTGCATTTTTTAAATGCAGATTTGCAAAAATTCACTACTTTCACTTTAGTGTTTGTGAACTTCTTAAGTCCTGAATAATCAGATCACTAGCTATGTTAGCAGCATGTCTAAAACAAAAGTAAATAGGTTCTGGGTGAGGGTTTCTACTAGTAATATGTCTGAACTTTAGTCCACGGAATTTATAATATCTACTTTATATCAACTTTGGTTACTTGATGGCTTTGCTGATTTTCAGCTGTACTCTGTATTATTAGGAGATGCTATGAGAAGACCACTAGCTTTTAAATCAGAGTGTCTCAACTTTAATCTCTGCTCTGCTGTTTAATTCCTTTGGGACTTAATCAAATCTCATCCTTTCTCTAATTTTTTCCATTTTTAAAAGAAAGGAAATTGGGCCAGATGACACTAAAGTCCCTCCCTGCTTGAAGTCTCTGATTTTATGCTTCCAAAGATAAATGAGATGTTAGTATAAGGAGAAACAGACTCCAAATATTTAAACATGCTATTTGGAAATAACTAAAAAATATAGGCCTTGAGGCATCTAGGTGGCGCAGTGGATAGAGCACCAGCCCTGAAGTCAGGAGGACCTGAGTTCAAATCTGGTCTCAGACACTTAACATTCCCTAGCTGTGTGACCCTGGGCAAGTCACTTAACCCTAATTGCCTCAGCAAAAAAATATAGGCCTCTGAACTTTGAAATGAACAACAACTTGTGCATCTCTGTGCTTCAGAACCAAAATCAATCAAAAGTTGTGATAATTATCATTATTCATCATAATAACTCACATTTAGGAGGATCTAGAGGAGAGAGAGCAGATTAGGATCAGCATAGTGACTGTGAGTCTGGGTAAAACTTTTAACCTGTTAGTGCCCCCTTTAATTAAAAAGCAGGTGACTGACAGAATAAAAGGGATTTTCTTTCCTTTACCTCTGGAACCCAAGTCTCTCTCTCTTTTTTTAATTACATTTTTTTTGTTTTAAATTTTAAAAATTTTTGCTTAAAGTCAATCTTTTGCTGGGGGTGGGGAGGCAGTCAGAGTTAAGTGACCTGGTCCAAGGTCCCACAGCTAGTAAGCATCAAGTGTCTGAAGCTGGATTTGGCCTCAGGTCTTCCTGACCCCCAAGGTTAGTGCTCTGTTCACTGCACCACTTTACTTCCCCAAAGTAAACCTTGGTTAAAGCTTAACAGATTTTTAAAAAGTTTTTTTTAAGTTCTTAAGTATATGTTTACTATATTGTATTACTTGCTGTCTGGGGGGGAGGAAAAAATTTGAAACACAAGTTTTTACAAGGGTGAATGTCAAAAACTATCTTTGCATGTATTTTGAAAATAAAAAAACTATTATTAAATTTTAAAGTATATATTTAAAAGGATTGCACTTATTTTATCTATATTAGATTAGATGTCTTGGGAAGATCAAAAAATTTATACAGCTTTGTTTTACTTCTTTTTCCTCTAATAAAATATGTCAGGGGAAGGGACTTAATGAGAGTCCTTTCAACTCTCAAAGTTATATAAAAAGGAATGTTGAAAATTATCCTTACATATATTTGAAAAAATAAAATACCATCAAAAATTTTAAAATCTTAAAATCTAAAACAAAACATTTTTAAAGTTCAAAGTTTTTTTTTTAAGTTTTAAAGCTCTTTCCTTCCAAAGAATAAACCTGGGTATTCCTTCCATTTATGGACTGTAAATCTTAGAACCAAGAGCTGCTTCCTCTCACATATAAGGAAATTGAGAGTCAGAGTAGGCTTATGACTTATCCCACATGGTCATATAATGGCAAGACTAGGTCTGATGAGTCTCAGTCCAATATATTTTCCATTCCACCTAACAAAAACTTACATTCCCATAACCTTATGCTTTTTTAAAAAAACACTTTCATCCTTAAAACTGACCTTCCCTCTGGCCAAAGCCTCTGCTTCACCTATATACATCAGTGTTGAACTAAAATGAATATGCCCACAATCCCCAGGGACAATTCTTTGAAGCATCTTTGGGTCCCTAGCTTGGAAGGCACCTGGCTTTCCACCTGAGAGGTGCTAGAAAGTGCTGACAAATAAACCTTCAATTCTTATCATTTAACAAACTTCCTGGTGCCCCATCAAGTCTTTCACCATCCCCCGACCTTCCCGGGGTACTTGAAAACATGGGGAGTCTTCAAAGCAATCCCAATAGACTTTGGACAGAAAATGCCTCTGCATCTGAAAAACAACCAAGGACACTGAATGTAAATCAACACAGGCGATGTTCACTTCTTTTCTCAGGTTTTTTAAAAATCTCAACCATAGTTTTTCCCTTTTGCTCTGATTTTTCTCTCCCAATGATTCACAAAGCAACGTGTGTTAAAATAAACAATAAAATAAAAAAGAAACTATGGGCAGGATATCCCCGTGGACATTTGATTTGAGGGAAAAGAGATTGGCAAAGGGATGCTGTTGGGAAAGGATTGCTTTTCAGAGGGCTGCTGAAGACGTTGTCCCTTACAATCCTGGGCATTTCCCTCCCCATCCCAGCTTCTGACCTTTCTTTGACCTCTCCCCTTCTCACCTTTTCCTAACAGCTTTCCCATAAGGTTTTTATTAAGGAGCTCCTTGCAAAACACTTTGTTTTACTTCTTTTTCCTTCTGTAAAATATGTCCAGGAAGGGACTTAATGAGATTCCTTTCAACATTCAAAATTCTAATATTTTAATGAATGAACTGGGAAGCTAGAATGGAGGGCCTAAGGACAGGAAAAATCTGAGTTCAAATCTGGTCTCAGACATTAATCGTGTGACCCTGAGCAAGACTCTTAACCCTCTTTGTCTCAGTTTCCTCATTTGTAAAATAAAGAAGGAAATGGCAAACCCTCCAATATCTTTGTCAAGAAAATCTCAAATTGGGTCGTGAAGAGTAAGACACAATTGAAAAGTGACCAAATAGGAGAATTTAAACATGGCATTAAGTTTCTTTAATAGAAAAATAAAGAAGTGAAAAAAGAATTAAGCATAGAAAAACCCAAAGTTTGAAGTTAGGGTGAAATGTGGACTTGTTGAGTGGACATCAAGTCCTAGGCTAAGGAGTTTAGGTTTGTCATTCTTGATAAATGAAAAGGACTCACTACAAATGCTTGAGCAGAAAGGGATGATTTGATAAAAGTGGTTCGATGAATGTCAGAGTGGGATAAATTAGATTGGAAAGTGAGGGAGTTCTCTAGAGAAAAAGCATCTAATATAAACAAATAAACCAAACTGTAGATACATACACATTATTCTGATTATATATAAATTTATTCTGAAGAAAACATCTAATCCAAATTGCACTCTATTTACCTTGTTTGCTAATGTTTCTGTACAGAGGTTTCTACATAGTTGTAATCAGTATATGTGGATTATTTTGTCTTCCAATTCCCCCCACACACACACATACCATCATTTCACATATATCTTCCTTATTATTATACACATTCTTGTTAAATGAGTTAAAATGAAAAGCTTAGTCTGGATGATCTATCTCTAAACTTTAGCATTCCATGATAACTTATTTTGTTTGTCCCTAGCGTGGACCCTTTGAGTCTCTGATTTTTCAGTATAATAGCACTACTCTGGCTATCCCATAATAAGAATTCTTAGAACATTCCAAGATGTTCATTCCACAGAGGGTGCGGGAGAGAACTTTCTAAAGAAAGCAAGGAGCATGAAATAACCTATGGAGCAGGGAAATTTTCTATATGAAGAAAAGATTCCTACTCCCTGTAATCTAGTGGCCATATCTACCCAGCCAAAATTCAAAATTTGTGGTGCAAATCAGAAAGGCTGTCTCTGAACTATAAAGACCTAATGTGAGAAGCATACTACTTTCACTTTTTTGTTATTGTTTGTTTCTTTTCTTGTGATTTTCCCCTTTTATTCTGAATTTTGTTTCACTTCATGACAAATATGAAAATGTGTTTAAAATGAGTGTGCATGTATAACCTATGTCAAATCACTTGCTATCTTAGAGAGGAGAGAAGTAAGGAAGGGAGGGAGAAAAAAAATCAGAACTCAAAAATTTTATAAAAATGAATGTTGAAAACTATCTTCACATGTAATTGGGAAAATACTGTGGAAGGGAAAAAAGGAAAAAGAAAGGCTGTCCCTCAAAATGGATCTTTACAAAAGTGTCCTTTTAATTATACTTTATTTTCTTAAAATTAAAACCCTTCTGGATAATGTGGGTACATGATCAACCACAAGCTCACCTCCTACATCTCATCATTTTCTTTCTCTTTCACTCTTTTATCATGTACTTTAAATAAATTTTCCATTCTGAGCAGTTCTCCTCATATAATTTTATTCTCTTATTTTTTCCTTTCTTACCCCAAGACTAACCCATTCCTATCTTCCTTTTCAAAACTTTCTTTTCCCTCATACACAAATTTTATCTTTTTTTTCATTTTATATCTTTAAAACCTTTATGTTATGGCTCCTTCATAAATGTTAATTGAACGGCATAAACAACAGATGAAGCTGGATATTATTTTTCTCTATAGATGGGAATAAATTGATTGTATCCTTCATCTATGTCTCCACTTATCTAAATCAGCTCTCCATCTATTTATCTTTATCATCTCCATCTGTCTATCCACCTATCAGCTACATACTTGCCTTTCTGTCTATATCTATCATCTAATACCCATCTATCTATATCATCTATTTCTTTTTTTTCCCTGAGGCAATTGGGGTTAAGTGACTTGCTCAGAGTCACACAGCTAGGAAGTGTTAAGTGTCTGGGACCAAATTTGAACTCAGGTCTTCCTGACTTCAGGGCTGGTGCTCTATCCACTGCTGCCATCTAGCTGCTCCTAGCATCTATTTCTTTGTCCATTTATGTATCATCTATCTGCCTTCCTATCTCTTTGCATCAGTTCTCTATACTGATCATATTAACTCTCTATTGCCTTTCTCTCCACACATCCATCTATTCTCTTCTGCGTCTTACTCATACAAACACTGACAACAAAAGCAACAGACACAGGCAGGGCCACTAGGTCAAACAAGGTCACTGCCCTGCAATTTGTCAAGTCTCCTTCCCTCCCTCCTCTTGTCTTTTTCTTTTTGCCCCTCGGAAAACTTGTTACACTGTACTAGTTCTGCCGCGCTCTCATTGGCCGCGCCGAATTGCGCTTTCTTATTGGCTCGGGAAGCTCACGGACAGGGCGGGGATTGGTCAGTGGCCGTGGGTGGGGGGGCGGGTTGCACTTTCTGCCCTGGGTCGCGGTCAGCAGCTGGATTCCAGCTGCACAGGCTGGGTGTGCTGTCTTGTGGGGTTTCCCGGCGGCTGGGCAGGGGAACCGGAGAGGGAGGGCTGCATTTTAGGGGGCTATCACTGGGCCCCCTCCCTGTGCCTGTGTAGGTGAGGGCGTGGGCCCCCTTGTGTGTCTGAGAAGTAGCGCCTTCGTGTCAGGGAAGCTAAACTTTGAGTATTTGGGGAAGCACCCTCACGTGTCTGTGTGTGGGTGCCGTCACCTGCGATAGGTACCCGGCGTTTGTCTCTAGAAACGAATTCGCGCCTGTAAGTACTGGATACGTACTTACTTAGGTGTATTTGAATGCTGTCAGGCAGGTGTGTGTCCTGCGATCTGCAGTTTGGAGCTTCTTGGTTGGTGCAGGTGTGATTTCGCCTGAGTATCAGTAAGCAGATGTTGCCTGTGTCTGTTTGTGTGTATTTTGGGGAAGCCAAAATGCAGAACAAAACTAGCTACAATGAGTAGCGAGCTGCGTGAATGAGTACTTTCTAAATCTGCTCGTTTCTCGACTGTGCATGAATGAATGCTTTCTAAATCTACTTTCCTGTGCATAATCTATCTAGATAACTATAGATAGAAAATGTGTATCCATAGGCGTACTTCATGGCTGTGATAGAACCAGCAATTAAAGGGCTGAGAAAAGAGTGAATGGGGTAGCTGAAACTGAGGGGCCATGGATTATTCCACATTAGCCTAAAGAGTTTGAAAACGTGTTTCAAAGGAGAGTGAAACGTTTTTCAATAATAATTTTGTGTGTGAGGGAGGAGAGA
>JAJPUD010012152.1:0-13509 GCA_023553655.1 Myrmecobius fasciatus
ATTTCAATTACTGTTATATCTCAAGGAATAGAGAGGCCAGGGGAAAGGAAAAAGACAGGCAACAGCTGGTCACAAAAGCAATGAACATACAAAATATTTGTTGCTTAAGTTCATCTTATGTGGGTACAATTCATGGCACCCCAAAACAATACAAAAGCAATAGCAAAGATCATTAATAACCGATCACTGTTAACAGATAAAATAATGTTGAAAAAGTTTGAAATATTATGAGTATTAAAATGACAGAGAAATGATGTGAGCACATGGTATTGAAAAATGGTGTCTAGCTAGACATAGGGGTGCTACAAATCTTCAATCTGTAAAAAACACAGTATCTGCAAAGATCAATAAAGCAAAGCACAATAAAATGAGGTATGCCTGTACTTGAAGATAATTACCATGTACTTTCTTCTCCAGCTGAACACTCTCACTTCCTTCAACTGATCCTCATACACAATAGTTTCATGATCTCTGAATCCTTCCAATTAAAATAACTAGGGCAGTTTCTTTAACTCTAAAAAGAAAACAAATCTAAAATAACTAATTTCATCAATCCAAATAATCCAAGCATGTTACTCCACAGAAGTAACCAAGTGGATCGTTAACCTTTTCTCTCACACTTAACAAAATCCTTGCTCTGTGATCTTACATACAAAATTTATTGAATGAATGAAAAAGCATTAAGTACTTCAATATGTGCAAAAGCACTACGCCAAGCACTAAGGATAAGCAAGATGATTCTTGCTTTCAGGGGATTCACAGGGGAAACAACACAGGCAAATTCAACTGTAAGTCAGATGGAAAGACCCAGTGGAGACCACTGGGTATATCGCAACAAGGCAGAGGATAACACCATTTGATGTTATTTCCATTAAGACAGTGTTTGTTTCATTCTCCAACCTGAATCTATTCCTTCTGTCAGGAGGTGAGCATTAAATCATTTAGAATTGTTGATCACTGCACTGATCAAATAAGTATTTCAAAGTTGTCTGTCTTGTGGTTCTGTTCATTTCAGTGTGCATCAGTTCATAAGTCTTTTATATTTCTCTGAAACTATCTCATGTCATTTGTTGTCACCAAAGTATTCCATTACATTCAAACAATTTCTTTAGCTACTGCCCAAATGAAGAACACATCATCTGTGGTTTCCAGACCTTCGATATGACACATTTTCTTTTCTAGGTCTTTAGTAGCTAGCTGCTGAGCAATCAGGAGTTGTGTACCTGCAGAAGGAGTTGGGCCAGGTCATGCATGCTCCAGAAACCTTGCTTTTGTGAATGGCTTTAAATATCAGGCTATAAACACGACTTTAAGTCAGAAGTACTTTGATTCCCAGGAGTCTTGAATGCAGAGTCCTGTATTCCTTATAAGCGTGAGGCATGTTAAGAACTGCTCTATTGGAGGATAGCTGCAAGATGGGCTGAAAGCAGGGTTAGTAATCTGAAGGATACTGCTATTCCCAGGGCTCTTGGTCTAATCAACTAGCTTCATTTAGATAATTAACAACAATGTAAATGGAAATAATAAAACAAAATTGAATGTTGTGTAATTATGACCAAGCTTGATAATGAAATGTGGAACAATTTCATACACTGTCATATGACTGATGTGTTAACTTTGCAAAGCTAATTTTTTTCTCTTATTTGTTATTACAAAGGACATAAAGGATATAAAGTTATATTAAAAGTCAGCAACGATTTTTTTAAAGATAGATACTATCATCCATGTACAAGATTTGCTTAACAATGTTAAATACTCAACTAAATATACAATCAACTATCAGTAAATTTATAGATGAGGTGAGGCTATTTCACCTGATGGCCATTTCTTCAAATTACCATCTAATCTCTCTTCTCACTTTTATAGCTAAATTCCTAGATAAAATTTTCTACATTCATTGTCCATATTCCACTTCTCAATCCCTTGACGTTTGACTTCCTAAGCCCACTAAAATCATAGAAACAATATCTGTATAGCTAAAAATGAGCTAAAGTGTTAAAACTTTCTATCCTTAATCTTTTTTACTTCTTTGGAGATAATATGAATCACTGTTGTTAAACACATTGTTTCCCCATGGCTTTCAATCACATTATTCTCTTAGTTCTCCTGTCAGTTCCTTTTCAGTTTTCTTTACTTGATTATTCTATAGGCATCCAGCAGATCTTATCTTAAAGTCCTTTTCTCTTCAAACTCTTACCCTTGGTGATTTTGTTAACTTTCATGGGCTCAATTTCCTATCGATATATTTAGTTCTAATTTTTTTCCTGAATTCCCATCTCACATTATCAATTACAAGCCACATGATTGTACTTGGAAATCTTATAGATCTAAAACAAAAACAAAATATGCTCAAAAACATAAAATCATATTTATCCAAAAATACATTCTTCTTCAAAAACATTCTCATTTCTCTTGAGAGTACCATCATCCACCAAGTCAATTGGTTAAAAAAAAAATAATTAATTAAAATGATCTTTCTAGTCTCTTCCCTCTTCATGCAGTCTTCTAGAAAAATGTTTCTTCCATTATCATTCCTCACTAATATTCAATCTCTCCCTGTCTACTGGTTACTTCCCTACTGCCTATATAAAATGCCAACATTTCTCCAATTCTCAAAAAAGATTAAAAAAAAAACAACCTCATCTGATCCATCCATTCCTAATAGCTATCATCCTTCTATTTTACCTCCCATTCATGACTAAACTCCTAAAGTAATCCTCTACAACAGATGTCTTCACACTCACTTATTTCTCACGCTCTATAATCTGATTTCTGACTTCAGTCAACCAAAATTGCTCTCTCCAAAGCTTAAAATAGTGTCTTAATTGCTAAATCTAAAGGCATTTTCTCAAACCCATCCATCTTGAGTTTTCTGTAGCCTATAACACTGGAGATTACACCTTTCTCCTTTATGTTTTCTTTTTTCTTAGTTCAACACCGTTTCCTCGTGGTTCCTCCTCCTCCTCTTCCTTGTCACACTGCTCCTCGATCTCTTCTGCTTGATCTTCATTCAGATCATTTCCACAAGAGTTGTCCCATAGGATTCTGTGCTGGTTCAGCTTCAGTTCTCTCCCTATACTATTTCATTTGGTGCTCTCCTCAGCATCCAGAGATCAGTTGTATAGATCTGATCAAATCTCATCAGCTGATGACATCCTCTCTATGGAAATGAATCTCAAGATTTATTTGTCCAGCTCTAATCTTCCCCTGCCCCAACTTCCACTCCTCACAGCTGCAGCTTGGACCTTTCAAACTGGAAGCCTTGTAAGACACCCTAAACTCAATATGACCCATTATTTTTCCCTCAAACCTTTTTAGCCTCCTATTACTATTAAAGGTACCACTCTCCTAATTATCCAGGTTTGAAATCTAGGTGTTGTCCTTAATTTCTCACCTTCTCTCAGGTCAGTTAGTTGTTAAATACTGTCACTTTTATCTTCCTAACCTCTCTTCTGACACTGCCACAACCCTAGTGCAGGGCAAGTGGCCCTCATCATCCTGCTCGCCGACTACTGCCTACAAGCTGGTCTCCCTGCCTTTAATCTCTCCTCATTCCAAAATCAGATGGAACTTCTGATCACAGAGATCCAGGATCTGCCCTGCCAGAGTGCCAGATTCTCTGTGTATAGCTAACAGGGAGAGAAAAGAATGGTTGATTAAGAAAGCTATTTCTTCATGATTATCTTAAAAAGATCTTTGATCTAAATGCCTTAAAGGGTCAGGTCTTTACCTTTTTACCTACATTTTCTCAAATTTAAGCATAGGGGATAGAAGACCGGAAGACAACAGACTGTAGTACTGCACTTTTTCTCACTTTATTTTTTTCTAAGTACAACCAAGTGGTAAACAACACTTAAAAGTGCTAAGGAAATGATTCACCTTGCAAAGTTACTAAAAAGATAGATATAAAAAATGAAGATAATGACTACCATCAAAAAATTTATTACTAAAGAACAAAAATAACATAAGTGTTAAAGATGCAGCGAATGATCAGAGTCAAATATCACTAAAGTTCTATTAAGATAACATTATAAATATTAATTTTCTAGTACTGTTCCCAGGAAGGCCTCTACTTCTACTGTGAACATCCTCTATGTTGACAAGATTTGACAATGGCCCCTATGGCTGCAGATTATTGGAATGAACACTAGCCTGGGAGTCAAGAGAGACTCCAGTTAAAATGCCAAGATTTAGCAGCTATATTACTCTGGCAAATCATTTAACATAAGAACACTGATACAGAGCATAAAAAGACCTCAGAAGTTATCTGGTCCTTTCTGAGTTTCAATTTCCTCATCTATAAAATGGTGAAAATACTTGTTACCCAGAAGTTGTTGGAAGGAAAGTATTTTTTAAATACTCTATAAATATGAATTGCTGAGTATGAATTATATACAATAGAAATAAACATAAGACCAAAAGCCATCATAAAATGCATGTTGCAGGAAGCTACATGGCGCAGTGGATAGAGCATCAGCCCTGAAGTCAGAAGGACCTGAGTTCAAATTTGGCCTCAGACACTTAACACTTCCTAGCTGTGTGACCCTGGGCAAGTCATTAACTCCAATCACCTCAGGGAAAAAAAAAAATTAATTAGAATGCATGTTGCAAATGGACATAAATGAGACTCAAAAGAACTACAAGCAATGAAAATATGAAAAGTCATTTAATACTATTTTTAAAAAACAAAGTAACAGTTTTCTCCTCATGTAACCGGCTTTAACTCAAAGTCAAGACTACAGTTGATGCAATTTTGTTAAAATGCTTATTTTTTTCATTTCTTACAAGGAAGGGAATGCTAGGTAGAAAATGGAGTACTATTATTTGGTAACAAAAAGGATCAATTTTTAAATGTAAGTTACTATTAACAAATTTAGAAACCTGTTTTTTAACAGCAACAGCAATTTGTCTACTGTGGTACTCCACAATTCACTATTAATAATGTAAGGTAATTTTTAAGAGTTTTTTTTTTAATCAATTATGTTTTAAAAGACTTCTGCTTCCATTTCCAAAGGACGACTTAAGGTTATTTCCAATTGACAGAAATAAAATTCCACAGGGCCATTTTTGAAAGTAAAAGCTATTCTTTGTTATTCTGTTGTTTCAATCCTCCCACTCTTCATAAGCTCGTTTGGGATTTCTTGGCAAAAATACTGGAGTGGTTTGCTCCTTCCTTATTCAGCTTATTTTACAAATGAGAAACTGATTTAAGTGTTTTGCCTAGGGTTACACAGCTAGTATGTGTCTGAAGCCAGATTTGAACTCAGAAGGATGAGTGTCTTCCTGACTTCAGGCCTGACATTCTATCCTCTAAGCCAAAGTATTCTAGAAAGTACTAATTTTCTATTTCAATATAAAGAACCAAGTTATACATGATTGCAGCAACACATATCAATCCTCTATTTACATTTATTTTTAGCGATAGTCAAAACCAAGACCGATTAGGAAAATAAGACATTATTTAAAAAAATAAAAGTAACCCTCCACAATCTAGTCACTTTAATGGGAAACAAAGCCTCTGAAATAAGCTGTGATGTTAGGTATTAAAACAGATTTAAAACACCCCACCCCACTCTCAAATAGGAACATTTTTGCCTGGATTCCAAATCTATCAAGGCTTACCAGCTGTGACCAGTCAAATCACTGAACTTTTCTGAGCCTCAGTGTCCTCCCCAATAAAAGTGCTGTTCAAATAAAAACATATATGTAAAATATTTTGAAAACATTAAAAGCATGTACATACACATATATATGCATATGTAAGTTATTAGTATTCTAATTTAATTCTATGTGGTACTCTATTTATAAGACAAGCTTTTCAACTAGCCACACAAACCATAAGATACATATAATAGGAAACATTTCTTTTCTTGGGTAGAGATGGGATTTACCAGTTGCATGAACAATTTTTTTCTTTAATTGTGACATATTCCAAAATTCAAATGAATTCACGAAGGGCATTACTGGAAAAGAATATATTGGGTTTTTTTTTTGGGGGGGGGGGCTGAGGCAATTGGGGTTCAGTGACTTGCCCAGGGTCACACAGCTAGGGAATGTTAAGTGTCTGAGACTAAATTTGAACTCAGGTCCTCCTGACTTCAGGGCTGGTGCTCTATCCACTACACCACTTAGCTGCCCCCGAAAAGAATATATTAAGAGAAATTAAGATCATTTTATTTTGTTAAGTTTTACTAGCCTTTTCCCAACTCCCACATACTCCCCCTTGAACCAGCCCTAGTATCAATGAAAGCAAAATTGACCCCAAAAATGGATTAGATCTGTTAGTAAATAAAAGCTTCAATCTCCATTCTTTGGGACCAAGATTAGCATGAGAAACAAAACTGAGCTAGCTAGCTTTAAATATTGTTTTTATTTTCATTACAATAGTCATATTTATTATTATTCCATTTACACAATTAGGTGGCATCCTACCGAGTCAATGCACCTGGAGTGAGGAAGCCCTGAATTCAAATCCAGTTTCAACTTCTTTAGTAGGTCTATGACCAAATGGGAATAATAACACCTACTTCCCAAGGTTGCTTTGAGAATCAAATATGAGGTAATGTTTATAAAGGCATATAGAAGGCACTTAATAAATGCTTGTTCCCTTACTTCACTCTGTATCACCTCACAGGGGTCTTGCAAAGTTACTTTAAATTCCAGTAAAAATATATTATTCCATTATATTCGTACTCTAAGTTGTCCAAATATTCTCCAACTATCAAGTCCATTTTACTTCCAACTTTGTTATCACCAAAAGTCATACAATAAATATTTTCATCTATTTGGCGTATAAAACCAGAAAATTCTAAATGATTTCCCAGAATTATAATATCATTTCATAAGTACAAAAAGAATATCTTAATTTTGATATATTTTACATGGATCATTGTATTTAATGACATATCTTCTTTCTCTGCGTGATGATTTTATCTATACTGTTGTAGTCACTATGAACATTGCTCTTTTGGTTCTGGTTGCTCATCCCTCAGCCCCTTACTCAACTCCCTCACTCTGCTTTACTTCATTCAAATAGGGGGTAGTCTGATACAGGAGAAAGATCACTGGACTTGAAAGTGAGAAAACATGGTATGTTTGGGATCTAGTGCATACCAGTTCCCTTCTCTCTAGACATCAGGTTTTTTAAAAATATATTAAATGATAGGATTGGACTAAGATGATTTCTAAGTTCTCTTCTAGATCTAAATCTTATATACCTAATGATTCCATGACTCACTGAATTCTTCATATTCACAAGACAGTATCTGTTTTTCAGTTAGCTCAGTCTAATGGAGAAGACTACATGAACATAACTATGTACAAATGAGCAATAATTAAAATTAAGATAACCTGGAAATAACAAATAGAAGAAAGGCATTAGAATTAAAGAGGTGAGAAATGACTTCTAAAAGATGTTTAGCTATTTGATAGAGACTAAGAAATAGACTGGTGTATCAATGCAACAGGTCAGGTACACAAGAAACAATAATCAATAACCATAATAATCTACTACTTGAAAAACTCATAGACTCCAGCTTCTGGGATAAGACTATTTGACAAAAATTTTGTTGGGAAAATTGGAAAACAGTATGGCAGAAACTAGACCAATATTTCACATCCTTTGTCAAGTTAAAGTCAAAGTGGGGTCATAATTTAGATATAAAAAGCAATGCTATAAGCAAAGTAAAGAGTCCAAGGAATAGTTTACCTGTCAGATCTTTGGAGAAGGGATGAATTTATAACCAAACAAGAAAGAGAATATTATGAAATGCAAAATGGATAATTTTGATTACATTAAATTTAAAGATTTTTTTTTGCACAAACAAAACCAATCAGCCAAGATTACAAGGGAAGCAGTGTTTCAGAAATTTGCAAAAATACAAGTTATTCCCCAATTGATAAATGATCAAAGGATAAACAATTTTCAGATGAAGAAATTAAAGCTATCTATAGTCATAAGAAAAAATGCTCTACATCACTACTGATTAGAGAAATACAAATCAAAACAACTCTTGAAAAATCACTATCAGATAATAGGATAATAGGAAAAGCTAATGATAAATGTTGGAAGGAATCAGAAAAACTAGGCATTGGTGGAACTGTGAACTGATCTAGCTATTCTGGAGAACAATTTGGAACTATGCCCAAAGAAATATAAAACTATGCAGACCTTTTGATCCAGCAGTGTCTCTATATCCCAAAGAGATCATGCAATAGGGAAAATGACCCACATGTACAAAAATGTTTGTAGTTCTTTTTGTGGTGGCAAGGAATTGGAAATTGAGTGGATGCCCATCAACGGGGAAATGGTTGAATAAGCTGTGGTATTTAAATGTAATTGAATACTACTGTTGTATAAGAAATGAGTAGCAGCCTGATTTCAGAAAAACCTGGAAAGACTTACATGAACTGATGCTAAGTGAATTGAACAGAACTAGAACATTATACCCAGTAACTGCAAAATGTGTGATCAACTATGACAGACTGAGCTCTTTAGCTATATACTGATCCAGGACAGTTCTAATAAACTTGGGATGGAAAATGCCATCCACCTCCAGAGAGTTACAGAGACTAAATTCAAATTGAAGCATACTATTTTCACTTTTGTTAGTTTTTTTTTCTTTGTTGTTTTTCCATTTTGTTTTGATTTTTCTTTCACAACATGACTCATATGGAAATGTTCAAAATGGTACAAACTACATTAGATTACTTATTGTCTTGGGGAGGGGGAAGGAAGGAAGAGAGAAAAAAATTTGGAATTCAAAATCTTACAAAAGTTGAATGTTGAAAAACTCTCTTTACATATAATAGGAAAAAATAAAATACTATTAAGTGAAAATAAATAAACAAAAGATAGGATTTAAGCTGGGACTTGAAAGAAGCCAGGAAGCAGAGATGAGGATGGAGGTGGTCATTCTAGGTATGAGGAATAGCCTATGAAAATGTCTGAAGTCTGGAGATGGAAAGTCTTATTCGAAGACTAGCAATGAGACCAATGTCAATGGATTATAGCATGTGGAATCAAGTATAAAACACTGGAAAAGTAGGAGGAAGGCAGGCAGGTTTGAATGTCAAACAGGATTTTACATATTTATATATTTGGGGGTGAAAGGCAGTCACTGGATTGTACTAAGTAAAAGATGACATGATTAGATTTGGGCTTTAGGAAGACTGATTTGATAACTGTTCAGATAGCTCCAAGTGGTAAGAGATTTGAGGCAGGGAAACCAAGCAACAGTCTACTGAAATAGTACAAATATAAGTACAAATGAGGGCCTTCACCAAGGCAGAGATGGAAGTGTCATAGAAAAGAAGGGGACATGAGAGATGTTATAAGGTAAAATTAATATATTAGCAACATGTTAAAATGGGGTAGGGGAAGTAAAAGAGTGTGATGAATGGAGGATGACATGAAGAAGAGAATGGCAGTAGTAATAGTAATATAGAAGCTTAGGAAGGGGATAGTTTAGGGGAAAAGATAATGAATTCAGTTTTAGACATGCTGAATGTAAGATGTCTATATAATATCTAGTTTAAGTTGTTTCATAAATAGGCAATTGGAGATGTGAGCCTGAAGTTAAAAAAGAATTTAAGGCTAGATAAGTGGATCTGAGAATCATCAGAATTAGAGATCACCAAATGAAATACAGGCCCAAACCAAAATAAAAAGTAATTGAGAAATGTTTTAACCAAATGTAAAAAAAATATACAACATTATCTTAATTTGTGGTTTTCTAAGTCAATACAACTAATAATGAGAAGAGGGCCCAGGACAGAAACTTTACAAGGACAGTTTTTCTATCTTTGCTAATTTGATAGTTATGCTAATTTAGGATTGTTTTGATTTTCAATTCTCTGATTAGTCATTTTGGATTTTTTAAAAATGTGGTTATACCGACCAGCAGGATGATTTCAGAGAGGCCTGGAGGGACTTACATGAACCCGATGCTAAGTGAAATGAGCAGAACCAGGAGATCATTATACATGGTAATAACAAGAGCATATGACGATCAATTCTGATGGACATGGCTCTCTTCAACAATGAGATGAGTCAACCAGTTCCAATTGTTCAGTGATGAAGAGAGCCATCTACACCCAGAGAGAGATCTGTGGGAACCGTGTGTGGACCACAACACAGCATTTTCACTCTCTCAGTTGTTTGCTTGCATTGTTTTCTCTCAGGTATTTTTTTCCCCTTTCTTGTGCAGCAAGATAACTGTATAAATATGTATACATATATTGGACTTAACATATATTTTAACATTTAACATGTATTGGACTACCTGCCATTGAGGGGAGGGGGTGGAGGGGAAGGAGGGGAAATTTTGGAACAGAAGATTTTACAAGGCTCAATGTTGAAAAATTATCCACACATATGTTTTATAAATAAAAAGTGTTAATAAAATTTTAAAAATAAAATTAGAATTAAAAATAAACAGATAAATAAAATGTGTTTATGCATGAATTGGTTTTTCTTTTGCAAATCATTAGATTGGGTAAAAAAGGTTCTTAATCTCATTAAGTTTGTCAATCAATGTCAGATATTTATCAGTTTAATACAAAGTTTCTTCCCCAAATTCTACCTTTTCTTGTACTTCTAGATGTGCTAATTTGTTGATTTAATCAAAAGGATTTTTATTTTATGTAATTAACAGTATGCTTAATTGTAACAGTCAAACTACTTTAAATTTTTTTTATGACATAACTTTTTATATTTAGCCAGCATCTACTTGGAATATTTGTAAAATTACAAAGAATAACATTCTTATCTAAATCTATTTTTCAGTGAACTGCTTTCTAATTTTTCAAACAGTTAGAGAATGGAGTTCCTTTAGTCAATAATTTGTTCTCTTGTTTTTTTCCAAACACTACAATGTTGCACTTTTTTTTTTTTTTTTTTTTTGGCAAATCCTGCCTATCTGGTCTACAATCCACTTTCATAATTCTACGTATCTTATTTAATGCAGTTAAAAAAAATCTTAAGTCCATATGCTTCACCAGACTGCCAAAGGAGTTTATGAACAGTTCTGTCAATCCCTAACACATTTTGAATGCCAGATAGTTATCAGTTATTTATTGCAAAGTTTACCTAGAAATCCCCAAAGATATCCTGGTCTAGAACACCTTGTATGTATAAAAGATTGTCAGTAAAAATGTATATACCCAAAGAAGGGGAAAAAAAAAAAAGGCTTGATTAAATTACGCAAATCTAAATATCCCCATTTGGAAAAACTAACAGAATTGGGAAAAATTCTGAAGGAGAGAGATTCAAGAAAGCCCTGACAGGTGAAAGATGTTGCAAGTAAAAAGACTGGGAGAATCAAAAGAAAGTGTCCTGAGACAAAAGGTATGGTCCCAAAACAGTTTACTTTGGGGAATAACAATTTAAATATCACAATGAAGGTCAAGTGGTTATAAAACATCAATGCCTTATTTCTAAACAACAGTTCTAAAATGGTCGATTACACAAAGGTATTGAATAAACCTTTATTTGGTAAGCAACAGAAACTATTAAATAGCATTAAAAAACAAAAAAAGGAAAAAAACGAGTGCTTGATAAATATATTTGTCAGTCATGGAGGACCCTACACTGGGTCCAAATGAAAGAACATACCTATAGTGAGGTATGTTCACAAGCTGCCAGTTGCAGTATCAACCCTGTACAAACCCTGAAATGTTGCAGATTCTCCTTTCAAACAGCTTGATTTGACCTAACTATCCACACAGAAAAAAACAAAGTATACGGATGATTTACAGTTATCCAGACTATGATATAAAAAAACTTCATCCAGAATTCAAAGAGGAAGGAACTGGCTCAACTGTGTTTGGAATACATTCAATGACCACAAGCTTATCACTGAAACAAAAAAAACAAACAAAAATAAATCTTTGCAATGCAATATACTTCCAATGTTATTACCAATAATACTACAAAACCATGAAATATTCAAATCTTCAACAAATAAAAAGGTGTTACTCAAAGAGAAATGAAGAGATTACATGATAACCATAAAAAAAAAAACCCACAGAATTTTACAAACAAATTAAATTAAAGGGAAAAATGTAGGCTGGAGTAAGTTAAGACAAATTAGGATTCAATAGACACATAAGGAAAAACAGTTTGTAACCCAGAATGAGCATGATGAAGAAAAGAACAAAGAGAGATATATTAGAAGGCAAAAACCATGAGAGGAATAGATATTCTATAAAGGGAGAAGAAAAAAAATAATATAGCTTATATGGGGAGAGCAATTTCAGTTCGATAAGAACAGAAGTCAAACAGTAGAGTTCAAAAGAGAGGGAGAAGAGAAGAAGTAGAGACTCCTGTTATAAACAATCTTTTCAAGGAGTTTGATCCCAAGAGAGGACAGATACTGGAAGATAACTGTTGGGGATGAATGACTCAACTGGGTTTTTTTGAGGATGAGAAGACAGGAGTTGTTTTTTGTTTTGTTTTGGAGTGTGTATGTGAAGAAAACATCTAGCAGTTTAGAAATTAGTGAGAATTGGGATGATAGAAAGCACCATTTGCTGAAGAATATGGGATGGAGAGGGATCACTTGTTTATGTAAGGGAGCTTGTCTTGGTAAGGAGAAAGTTCCCCTCTTCATGAGATGGTGGCAAAGGAGGAGATTGGAACAGAAAGCATCTGAATGATATAATACAAGAAATAGAAAAGAAGTTCTTTGTCAGTGACCTTAGTTTTTTCAATGAAATACAAGGCAAGATTTTCAACTGAGAGGAATAGGAAGTAGGGGATGCTGTGGGAGGCTTGAGGAGAAATAAAATGTTGGGAAATGTCTATTTAATTTGAATTATTAAATATTCTCAGCCTTAGGTCTCTAGTGTTAAGTGACTTGTCCAAGGTCATACAACTAATAAGTGGTAGTGTCAGTATTAAAGCTATTGTATTCCAACCTCTAGCTGAACCTCTTTCTTCTCCTGTCAATCTGGAAGATTCCTGGAATCAACAGGGCCCAGAATGTACAATATCCAGGTCAGAGAAACAACGTGTTTGTAAGGATGAGATCCAGTATATGTTTAGCTCCAATGGATTCAATCTCTGTGACTTAAACCCAGATCTATATATGGACCCCTGGTCTCTCTTCTGAGCGCTAGTCCTTCATTTCTAACTCAATATTCCACATATAACTAAAACTTAATGTGTCTAAAATATTACTCAATATATCATTTTATATTTGTCGTTCTACACTTTCCCATTGTTTTCAAGCATATCACTATCCTTTCAGTTATCCAAGTTGAAGTTGGGAAGCTAAACCATTTTTTTCTCCTCTCCTACTTGAGGATAATTGTAGAAAAACTAACAAAAGTGAATTTAAAATATATGCTTTATAAATTTAGAGCTAAGCTGTGGCTTAATTTAAGTGCTTTAAATGCCATTCTATTTGGTCATATCAATGGGGAAAATTATTTTATCCAAACTTTGGACAGATATTTTAGCATCAAGATACCACGGGCCCGAGACGGGGTAACAGCTAGGTGGAACAG
>JAJPUD010012152.1:13609-50773 GCA_023553655.1 Myrmecobius fasciatus
GGCAGAAACATACCACTGGATCACAACATAGGAAAGAGAAAAAGTTATAAATGAGGAAAAATAAAGATTGGTATGTACTCAGTTTATTATCCCTATCTTTTAGATGAGAAAGTGATGTTAAGAAAGGTTAAATAACCAGCACTCAGTACATCTTTAATAAAAGCTAGAGCTGGGACTTAAATACAAATCTTCTAAATCCAAGTTAATTTTAACAGTCTTTCACTCCTGTTATCTCTGCTGTTCAATGAAGATAAGGTTTGACCAACCTCAAACTCAAGTTTCATGAGATGCCTAAGAAACCTGACCACCATTTCTAAGGAGTTTCTAAAGAGATATTTATTCTTTTCTTTTTACAACCAACTTACAAAAGAACTTGTAGAAGGTTGCCTCCATAAAAATGACATATGGCATTATTTCTTAAGACTGTAGGGGGCTCTTCAGATCAATCTGATCCAAATTTCAACAATTTATTTCAGGAAAGAAAGGGCCAAATCAGGAGCAATCTCCATAAATTTTTAAACCATATTATCAGTAAGGCCTTTCATAATTTTTCAAAGTACAGGGACATTCTGAACAACCAAAAAGTTAGTTAATAAGCAAGGACACAAAGTATTACTATTTTGTTGAATTGGGATTTAAAACATTGTATGAAATAAATCCACTATATTTCAAAAATAAAAGATCTAAAGAAACAGCTTTAAATGTGGTAAATTTAGTTACTTTTACCAGCTATTTTTCTACCAGACATTTCATTATGATGAGTAGCACTAGTACTACAAGTATACTCCATCTGTATTTCCATAGCACTTTAGGTTTGTTTACATGACATTTCCCTTTAGTTATTACTTTGCTCAAAAGGGCAATTGGTAAAAGTAACAGCAAAGAAACAAAAATTAAAAAATTTAACTTTTAAGACCTAAATAAGTATTAATGAGGAAATTACCTACCTTGACATATATCCTTTTACTAGAATAAAATGATCACCATGAAAATTCTACTATGAATTACTATTTTTGTCCATTCATTATTAAATATCCACACAAGTAATTTATGACCCCTTTGTAAAACTATCTTTATATGGGTATTTATAAATGTTATCTAAATGTTAACCCCAAAATCAAGATCAGTATTTACTCAATAAAAACATATTTGTAAAATCCAATTACAACATTCCCACCTATTCTCATGTTAACAGCCTACTTCTAGAAACTTCTAATTAAAAAGTTCCAAAATATTTCATTTTCTTTGATTATTCATATACTTCCACACAATGAAACTTCAGACTATATTTATATCAAATGGCAAAGTGAGGTAACCTTCTGGAGTGACAGCTTCTAATATTTTTCACTCTTATTACCCAATCTCTTAAAACATTCATGATGGCATTTATTGCCAGCTTTACAATTCACTTGAAGTTATTTAATTATTTATAATATTAAATGGACAAATAGAGAAGTAGATATAAGTAGATAAGACCTAAGTGAAAACAGAGACAGTCTCAAAGTTGGAAAACCTTGGGTTCAAGTCTGGCCTCCCAAGGCCATTCCAAGCAATTCTATAAAAGGGTTTTTTTTTTTTTTTAACATTCTTTGTGTGTGGTGGACAGCTCCCCTCCCCAGTGTTTAAATGCATAAAATAAATACATAGGATTACAAAGGAAATCAATCATATAAACAGGTAGTTATTGTTTTTTAAAAATTTTTAAATTCACAGACCCCAGATTAAGAACTAAGACTAAGATGTAGAGCAGGTGATGATTTGTTTCCTTATGAGGAGTTTACTGAGTCAATAATATTTCATTCAGGTCCACCTTCTCCCCGAAATATAAACACACACACTCACTCTCACTGTCACTCTCTCTCTCTCTCTCTCCTCTCTCTCTCTCTCTCTCCCTCCCTCACCCCCTCCCTCTCTCCCAGCAAAATATGCTCAAGGTCATTTTAAATCAGAAAAAAGAAATTTACTTTAACCACCATTATTAATGTAGTAGCAAAGTGAGCAAAGGATTGCTTAGGTCTTAATAAAACCAGGAGAGGGTGCTGTGAATGCCCAACGTTCCAGAGCAAGAGATATGCTAGTCTATTTTATTGGAAGCAACAGAAAACATGCCTTTGCTAGTGACACTTAATCTCACTGGGGTGGAGGCCTCGAAAACACAATACATATCAGATTTGATGTAATAATTACCATAAGTAATTCTATCCATTAAAAAAATCGACGCAGCAAAACAGATTTGGCAAGATTTAAAATCAGTCCATACATAATATGGTCCTGACAGTCTCTTAAACAGTTAGGACATAGTTCAGGGAGGGGAAAAACAGGTATGCTGGAAGTCATCGTAATCTTAGCCTACAAACACTTATGATGGAATTGGTAGTTATTTCTTTAACACTGATCTCTTGCAATGAATGAGTCGCATGCTGAAAAGAAAAATAGCCCCATGGTATTTTGCAATACTAGAATATTTTATCTTTGCCAACAATTTTGGTGCATCATTCTCCACCCTCTCCCCCCCTCAAAAAAAAAAAAAAATGCGCAGACAGTAATCCACCCTCAATCACAGAGCTAACTCCATACCCCACTACTTCCGCAGCCTTGCAAATAATCCAAAGCCTCATTTGTTCCTGATTTATTCTGTTTGCAAACAAGCAAAAGGCGAATGCTCCAAAGCAAGGACCTTACCCTTGAAATCCCGCCATGCACGCAATAAAGAGGGCGAATCTCCTTCCTCCTGGAAAGGGGGGAGGAGGAAGAGGGGGGTAGGGAGAGAGAGAGAGGAGAAAGAGAGGGGGAGAGAGAGGGAGAGGGAGAGGGGAAGAGAGGAGGGGGGGAGAGAGAGAGAGAGAGAGAGAAAGAGAGAGAGAAGGGGAGGAGATGCTAGACGAAATGAAGTAGGAAAAGGAAACAAAAGCAGGAGGGAATGGAGCCTAAGAAGCTGAGACAGAGGGAGACGTAGAGGCTGGTGGAGTCGAGGAAACCGCGTCAGCCATGTTGTGTGTGTGTGTGTGTGTGTGTGTGTGTGTGTTTGTGTCGATCCGGAATTTACAAAGCTACGGCTGCAATAGCGCTTTCGAGTCTTGGTACAGCAAAGGGGGAGTTGGGGGCCGGCGCGGGGAGGCGGGGAGAAAGAAGATGGGCTGAGGGGAGGGGGAAGAGAAGAGGAGGGGGGTGCACAGGAAAGGGAGAAGGAAAGAAGGGGACAGCGGAGAAGCAGAAGCAGCAGACAAAGGAACCCAGCAATGCTTGCCTGGCTACCTCTCCACACACACACACAAACACACATACATACACGCACGCACACACGCACACATACACACACTCCTTCCCCTTTGCTCCAGCAACTTCCATCCCCGCAATCAGTGTGTTTGAACTCCAAAGTCGGGAGCAGCGTCAACACCAGCTCCCTCTCGAGTCTCAACCTCTCACTAGCACCAACGCCACAGCTCCGACAACGCACAACACCCCGCCCCTGCTGCAATGCAGCCCCATTCCGCCGGATCTAACTGCCCCCCCCTTAAAAAAAAATCCCACTCCCCCTCCCCCGCCCCATTCCGACTTTCAGGATAAAGACAAGACGACAAATACAAATTCTTCAAAACAAGTCCCCTCCCCCAGTCCGAACAAATTCCCCGCAGGGCTCGGGGGCCTAAGAGTAGGGGAACTAGAGCATCTCCACAAGGGGGAGCTGGTGGGATGCAGGTAAGGGGAGGAAAGCAAAGAAGGATTGGGGCGGAGTGTGTGGGACAAAGAACCTAGACCCGGACGGGGCGGGGGTGGGGTGGGGAGGGGAGTGCTTCGGAGCATAGAACTGGAGAATGAGGAGGCGGCTGGGCAGAGAGGTCCCCGAGGCATAGGGGGTGGGTGGGGGTGAAGGAGACAAGACAGCGCCTCCCTCCGGGTGCAGGAGGTTGAACAACAACTCGCCGCCGCCGCTCCCTCCGGAACTGTTCCCCAGGCTACGGAGGAGCAGCCCCCGGGGCTGCCGCGATCTCCACCCCGGCTCGCTCCCGCCCTCCCCCGAGGCCGCCTCCTTTCTTACCTGGGCCGGTGCGGGCTGGAGGAGCGAGTCCCGCGAGTTGGGTCTCCGTCCTCGGTGCGGGAAGAGCCGGGCTAGGAGCGGCTGCAGCTTTACAAACTGCCCCCCCCAGGCTGCCCAGGAGCGGTTTGAGGGGGCTTCCCGCCTGCGCCCCTGGACGCCGCCGCCGCTGCCCTCACCCACCCCTGCTCCCAGGGCTCAAACTTCCTAACTCGGCCTCTTAGCCGCTGCTGCTCCTGCTGCTTCTGCTGCTGCCTGTCCGCGGCGGCGGCGATGGTGGCGGCGGCTCCAGCTCACTTCTCGCCCCCCCTCCGCCTCCGTCTCCACGGCGGCTTCTCTGCCACATTTGGATCCCCACCCCACCCACCCCCCTCCTCCTCCTCCTCCTCCTCCTCCTCCTCCTTTTCCTCCTTCTCCTCCTCCTCCCCTCCTTCCGTGTCTTACTCTTCGCTCTGGCGTCCCTGCCAGGATAGAGGCCTCACCTTCCTGCCAAATAATGAGCCGCCCGCATCGAGCTGTTCAAAACACGCTCACCCATACCCACGGCCCCTCCTCCCTTTCCCAAAAACCAAAGCCAGACACCCAGCTTCCCCTCCCCCACCTTCTACTTCCCACACACAGCTCCCCTCCCCCCTCCCTCCCCAGTCGCCAGCCTCCTAGAGCGCAGGCGCATTCAGCCCACCGAAATGCGACAGAGAGAGCGTAGGAAACCAACAGCCTCGCCAGTCTGGCCGGGATCGAACTGCGCAGCCGCAATTAGAAAGCTAGATTTTTTTTTTTTCTTCCATGCCCTTGCTACCTGGTGGGAGGAGGGAGTGGCCGAAGGAATTAGAGGGAAACTGAAAGAGATGGGGGAGGAGTGACTTCGTTGCAGAGAACTGTAGGAATGTCATTCATGCTCCAGGGTTTTACATTTTCTTTAAAAGATGAAGAAATTGTGTTGGCAGATTTTCCTAAAATCCCTTGGCTAGTCTGAAGATGATTTGCGAATGCGCTCTTTAAAACCAGAATTTTAAAAATTGCAGGTCTCTATTGTAAGTTCGCATAAAAACCTCTTCCAAATCAGAATACAAAGGTAATTTCATTTATGAAACTGGCTAGGTCGGTCGGTAAGAGGCAAAAAGATGAATCTTGGATGGCTGAAAACCAATCTGTTCTGTTCCACTGAATTTAAACTTCATTCTTAGAGGATTTTAATCTATGAAATACCTCGTTGCTGAGGTAGGTCTTCTAAACTATTATTGCCACTAAAATAGACCATTTCAACTATTTTATTTTAAGGTGTTCACTAAAACATTTTCTTCCCACCCGGTCATACACTCCTCTACAGTTTTGAAAGCATGTTCATATCGAGCAGAGCGAGGTTTTTGTTTGCTTTTTTATAGAAACAATCTCTGGCTTTATGATCAATCTGAAAGTATTAGTCCAGTAAATCAAACCTTAGGTTTGTAATTATTTTTTAATGACTATTAGGCTATTACTATAACACTATCATATAAGTCAAACAAATAGTTCTTATTCTATCCTCCCACTGTTTTGTTTTGTTTTTTTTTCTTGATAACCCCATCAGATTCCAATGGTTTAATTATCAACTTTATGCAGATATCTTATCAATATATATTAAGTTCCATCTCCTCTGAATTTCAGATGCCTATTGGACATTTCAAACTATACTCTAGAGACATCTGAAACTCATTATATCTAAAACTGAACTCATTATTTTCCCTAAACCTTCCCATCTTCCAAGCTTTCCTATTTGTTTTAAGACTCAGCCATCCTAACAGTATCCCAGCTTTGTAATGTGGTCTCTGATTCTGAATATCTGTAGGCTTACATCCAGACTACTTTTCTCATTTCCCACCTAATTTTTTATTCCCATTTTCTGTCAATCTTCCCACCCAAAAGTCTCAACTCAGTGCTACCCACTTTTCTATCTGTGCTATTCCTCCTACCAAAATGCCTGTTCCATAGAGGGAAAAAATCTCTTCACACTAAATCTTTTCCTGTCCCACTCCTTCCATTATTTTTTATTTGTGGGGAACCTAGTGCCCCACTAACAACATGGCCTCCGTGGTCACCCTTTCCAGTATTTACATAATTTTCACTCATTTTCTTCATTCAAGATGGAAATAGAATATTCCTTGCGGCTAATTTCCACTTACAATGTCTCCTATTTCCTTCATCCAGTACACTTTGCTACTTTGAGGTTCGTGCAATCCATATCTAGTATCAAATTAAAATCCTGATAGTTGTTGTCTATAGCCCTCCAGTTTACTCTCCTTTTCATTCTTCAATACGCTCAGGACCTGGCTTATAAATGTTTTCATTTCCAAATCCTGCTCTAATACTAAGGGATCCCCTCACCCTAACCATTAAATGCCCCAGTCTTCCAACTTCCTATGACCTATTCCTTCCTCTCACCTCAGCCACATGCAAATGTAGTCATTTTTTTGATCTTACCATCAACCACAAATGTTCCATTTTCTTTCTTTTTTTTTTTTTTTTTGCTTTTTGCTGAGGCAATTGGGGTTAAGTGACTTGCCCAGGGTCACACAGCTAGGAAGTGTCTGAGACCAGATTTGAACTCAGGTCCTCCTGACTTCAGGGCTGGTGCTCTAACCACTGCGCCACCTAGCTGCCCCAAAATGTTCCATTTTCAAGAACTCCAAAATCTCCTTGTCTAATTGTGATAATTTTGGTTTCTACTTCTCCCTTTGCCTAACCTTACCGAACTCTGCTCAATCCACATCATGACCTACAATCTCTTGACCTTTCATTTGTCTCTCAGGCCACTACCCCTGTACAGCCACTCTTTTACTCATCTTGACCCATTGGTAAACTGCCAGGTATTATACCTGAGGGCAGCCGGGTCTTAACTCCTCCCAAGCTTTGGTGCACATCCGGACACAACCCATGTGTTCCCCAAGGAGAGTCACAAGCCAGAAGAAGATGAAATCAAGTAGTTCTTTATTGAGGCCCTTTCCTCAGCCAGCTAGCCTGTTCCACCATCTTTAGTCACGCCTTTTATCCCCTTAGCCCACCCATCTTTTAGCAATTAACCTTGTGTTGATATGAGGAAGTCAGAAAGATAGTGGAGCTCGCATCCTAATAACAGAGCACACCTCTGGGCAAACCTGTTTTTTTAGATCACTTTGAATAGCTCTTTTATCTGAGCCATTATCAGTAATCTCATCAAATCTCTGGGTCTCATGTTTGTCAAGGGAACTGCACACAATACCTTTTTATCCTCAAGTCAAGACAAATTTCTTATCAGGGTCCCCGACTTTTGGGCCCTAACAGTAAACCAGTTTAACTTTACACAATCCTCTTCTCTTGAGTCCCTAGCCCCCTTATCATATCTGTGATTGAGTCCTGCCTGAAACCACTCCTACCATCTGCTAATACACGGATACACAGACACACACATATACAGTCTTGCAATCACTCTCCAAGTTTGTTACAAAACCTCAATTGAGCCCTCACTAGATAATCTTCCACATCGCCTAGTATCAATTCACTATCCATTCTCTATAGCAGCTATTCAAACCTTTTCATCTCTCCTCAAACTTCCCAAGGCTTCCCCTCCCCCCACATTCTCAGCTAAGAATTTAGACTTATTTTACAGAAAAAAATTTGAGGCCAATCACAAAGATGTCTTTTGTCATGTCGTTTTCCCCCTTGTCACACATAAGGTAATGACTTTATTCCTTACCAAGGCAAATATTCCACCTATACAAGCAATGCCATTTCATCCTTTCTTCTACAACAGATTGTCCTTTCTGACGTCTCTACTCCTTCACTTGTCTTCAATTTCTCCTTGTTCACTAGCTGTTTCCCTGTTGTCTACAAAAATGCTTAATTCTCATCTTCAAAAAGCTCTCACTTGATCCTTTCATCCTCATAATTTTCAACCTATATGTCTTCTGTGGTTAAATTCCTTAAGGCCTTCTATAATAAATGCCTCTTCTTCCTCTTTATTCATTCAATTAACTAACTTCTCAAATCAGCTTCCAATCCATCATTCCACAAACTATTTTCTCCAAAGTTACCAGTGATCTCTAATTAGCAAAATGCAGTGTTCTTTTCTCAGTCCCCATTCTTCTTTACCTCCCTGCAGCCATTGACACTATCAGTCATTATTTTTTTCATTTTTATTGCTAAGGGAATTGAGGTTGTGACTTGCTCAGAGTCACACAGCTAGGACATATTAAGTGTCTGAGATCAGATTTGAACTCAGGTCCTCCTGACATCAGGGCTGGTGCTCTATCCACTGTACCACCTAACTGCCCCCATTATCTCTCTCTCTTTTTTTTTTTTTTTTTTGCTTTTTGCTGAGGCAATTGGGGTTAAGTGACTTGCCCAGGGTCACACAGCTAGGGAATGTTAAGTGTCTGAGACCAGATTTGAACTCAGGTCTTCCTGACTTCAGGGCTGGTGCTCTATCCACTGCGCCACCTAGCTGCCCCCCCCCCCATTATCTCTTGATACTTATTTCTTCCTAGGTTTTCAGGGCATCAATCCTTCCCAGTTCTCCTGCCCGTCAAACTATTCCTTCTAGGTCTCTGATGAAGTCTCATCCAGGCCTTGCCTCTAATCAAAGATGTCCCACAGAGCTCTGGCCAGGACCATTTTCTGTTCTCCCTCTATATTACTTCACTTGATCTTATCAGCTCCCATGGATTTAATTATTATCTCTACACTGATGATTCTTAAATCATCCCTTACTTCTCTGCTAATCTTCAATTTGACATTTCCAATTACTTGTCAGTCTTGTAGAACTGATTATCTAGTAGACAAACATCTTCAACTGAACATATCTTTCCCCCTAAGTTTTCTCTCCTCCAGACTTCAAAGGCACAATCCTCTAAGCTTGCAACTGAGATGTCATCCTTAGCTCCTTCTGTTACTCTCCATGGTCAATTTGTTGCCTATTTCACTTAGCAATATTGAGAAAATATGCTCTCTCTCCTCTAAGACGCCACCACTCTGGCATGGGCCCTCATTATCTAATCCTTGGACTATTGCAATAACCTATTTTTGCCAGCCTTAAGTCTCTCCCACTCCAATCTATCCTCCATTTAGTCACCAAAAATATTGTCCTAAAGCATACATCTAACCATGGTACTTCCCTACTCCACAACCTTGAGTGTCTATCACCTCTGGAGTCAAATACAAAATCTTCTGGTTGGTGTCTAAAGACTTTTATAACCTAGCCTTCCTTTCCAGCTTCAGTCTTCTTACACTTTATCCCCTCCACATACAGTCTTCAATCCATTTATACTGCCTTCTTGTTCTTCCATGAACAAGGCACTTTATTCCTAGCACCAGGCATTTTCTTTTAACTGTGCACCATGCCTAGAATGCTCTACCTCTTCTCTGACTTCTGGCTTCCCTGGTTTGTTCCAATTTCTAGCTAAAATCCCATTTTCTCAGGACTTTCCACAATACTTTTTAGTTAGTCTTTAAAATTTTAATTTACTGTCTTTCCTCTATTGCTTATTTCCTATTTATCCTGTTTATCACTTTTCGTGCTTATTTATTTGCTTATTTCCTCATTAGCTCCTTGAGGGACTGTCTTTTGCCTCTTGTTAACATAGTCTTATTGACTGGTACCTAAGAGAAACTACAAGTCTCAGTCTAGTCAATAGATTTTTTTTACTTTCAATATAAGGGAAGAAAAAAAAGAAAAAAAAAATGAAGGGCTACTTCTATTGATTGTCTTTACCAGTGTGTCAAACTCAAATAGAAACAAATTCCTACAGGCATATCTTGAACTAGAAAACCGCACATTAACATTATTTTTGTTGTATTGTATTTTTATTTATGCTAAACATGTTCACTACTCTGTTTTAATCTGATTTGAGGCATTTGGGAGTTTTACAGCTACTTGTCACAGAAGGTGATTCTTCTGTGCTACACCAACAAAATACAAAAATACATGAAAATAAAGAAAAACAAACTCACAATTAAGAAACCTTAAAAAGATGAAAGTGATGTTTGATGCAAATAATTATAGTAAGATATTCATAGGTAAGTATTATCATATTTATTTAGCAAACTCCTGAGATTGTTAAAACCAAAATGCAATAGCTTACTTTGAAAGTTAGTTATACTCCATTTCAGTAATGTCCGCATTATCCTATGCACCTCATTCTTCTTCACATCACATATCTAATCAGTTTTTAATTCCTGTCATTTCTGCCTTCACATTTCTCATATCTAACTTTTTCTCCACTCACATCTACCATATTAGTTCAGGCCCTCATTACATCTCACCTAGATTTTTGCAATAGCCTCCCTGCCTCAAGTCTCTCTTGACTGGTCTATTCTATATGTTTCTGCCAAATTATTATTATTTTTTTTAAGTTGTAAAGTTTAAAGTTCAGTTTTTTAAAAAAGTTTTTAAGGTTCAAATCTGATCATATGACCCCTCTACTTAAGGAAAGGAAGAGAAAGGGAAAGGACTAAATATTTTGATAGTGCCTACAATGTGCCAAACATTCTGTGCTATGTGCTTTGTAAATATTTTCTCATTTGATCTTCCTGATAACCTTGCAAGATAAATGCTATTATCTGCTTTTTACAGTTGAGGAAAATGAGGCAAAGTAAAATTAAATGGATTGCTCAGGGTCCACCTACTAAGTATCTGAGGCCACATTAGAACTCAGGTCTTCCTGACTTCCCAGTGCTCTATCTACCTAGCTGCAAAAGGAATTACAATGGCTTCCTGCTGACTCTAGGATAAAATATAAACTCCATAATTTAGTTTTGTTTTATTTTGTTAATTTCTGAGGCAATTTGGGTTAAGTGACTTGCCCAGGGTCACACAGCTAGGAAGTGGTAAGTGTCAGATCACATTTGAACTTGGGTCCTTCTGACTTCAGGGCTGGTGCTCTATCCACTTCACTACCTAGCTGCTCTCCCCCTTCCCCCCTCCCCATTGTTTAGTCACAAGTTCTCATTTTTCCACTTTCAATGGATATTACACCCCATACTATATCTTAGAACCAGCCAAATTGACCTCTGTTTCTCACATCTCCCTCTCTGAACTTTTGTACTAGCTGTTCCCCATTCCTGGAATTCATAATCTCTATAACTGCCTCTGAGAGTTCTTTCTGCTTTTAAGATGCATTTCACTTGAAGCTTTTCCTGACTTCCCCATTTGCTGATGTATCCTCTCTTTCAAATTACTTTACATCTTCATCTCCCTCATTATCATCATCTTGAACAAAAGCCAGCATGTAAGGACTTACTATAATACAAACCCTGTTTTAAAACAAAACAAAATAAAATAAAACAAACAAAAAAAAATGTTCTCCCAAATCTGTCTTCTAATGCAATATGCAAGCTACCATATACACACCAGAAACCCTGAGGTCTTCCCCTCCCAGATTGATTGATTCATTTATTTATTTAGATTCTTTTGGATTAAGTGGAAGAGGACATTTTTTGCTCAAATTGCTACCTAGCCTAAATCACAGAATGGATGCAGCCTTAATTATTGTATGGGTGTGACCTCAGTCAAACTGAGACCAGATCTTTGCTTAAAAAAGCCAAGGTCTCCCATGCACCCAGGCCCATCTCCAGTCTTCCTGATCTGCATCTGGGCCTTGGACCCAGATGGGCTCTGGAGGGGAAACTGAGGCAGTTGACCTCACTGAAATTCAATTCATTTTCATGTCCTGGCCTCAACACCCTAATGTCATAGTCCTCTTCAAGAAAGGACAAATAATAATAGATAACATATTGATACATATATAACATACATGCACACACACAATAGATATATACAGTGTAATAGGAAGTATCAAAGAAGGCACCTCAAGGGAAGGTAAGACATTGAGCTGAGTCACTCACAGGAGGCCAAGGTGAGCAGAAAGTACATGGCAGATATGAGGGATAGCAGGTACTGAGGTTGGAAACTGAATAGGATTATCATGTGCAAGGAACAGTAAGAAAATAAGGATTTCTATATCTTAGAATGTAAAGAGTGTGAAGAACCCAGGAAAGTTAGAAGGGCCTAGATTATAAAAGACTTTAAAAGCAAAGTATTTCAGATTTGAACCTGGAAGTAAGAGGGAGCCAAAAATTATTGATTTATCAAATAAAATTTATTGAATAAGGAGGTGACTAAGACAGACCTATTCTTAAGGAAAATTACTTTGGAAGCTAAGTAGAGGTTGGATTAGAGCGGGAGGGAAATGAATTAGAGAAACCAAATAAATTATTGCAAAGTAAAGGTGTGGAGTGGTAAGGATCTATGCCAGGGTAATGGTGGCCATATAAATGGAGAGAAGGGAAACTATATGAGAAATGTAAAAGTAAAAATGACAAGATTTGGGAACATATTGTATGTATGGTACAAATGTGACTGAGGAATACAGAAAACTGCTAAAAATACTAAAATTGCAAGCCTGGTTAACTTAAGAACATGGTGGTGCCCTCAAAAATAACTGAGAAGCTCAGAAGAAGGGAGGATTAGGGATTAAGGGGAGGTTTTTTTTATGGACATGAGTTCAAAGATCTCCAGCATATCCACTTCAAGATGTTTAATAAGCTATTAGTTGTTTGATACTGGAAGTAAGGAGAAGTTAAGACTGGATAAAAAGACTTGAGAATTGTCTATATAGAAATATTAATCCAATGCATGGGGATAATAAGATTACTAAAATAGTGTAGATTGAGAAAAAAAGGGGGGGCACCTAAAACATAGCAGAGACCATAATTGGCAAGTCTAATCTGAATAAAGACTGCTTTTAACTGAAATATGCAAACATATACGCATTGGCTTTATGTTTAGGTCATAGATAGATAGACAGACATACTTGTCTCCCCCCACACAGCCCTAGATTTTACTCAAAGCTTGTTTAAAGGAATTGTTTCATTGTATTTGTGTTCCCAATGCCTGGCACACAGTAGTTACTTAATAAATACATGTTGATTGATTGAATATGTGCCAGGCACTGTGCTAGGCATTGTGGATATAGATATAAAGAATGGAATAATCCTGACAAGAAACGTATGTTCTAAGGGAAGAAAAAAATAGTAAATATATAAATTTATGCCATAAATGTAAAGTAGAGGGACAGTAGGTAGAGTGGCAGTGGCTCTGGAGTCAGGTGTTCAAATCTGTCCTCAGACATTTATTAGCTGTGTGATCCTGGGCAAACTATTTAACTCTGTCTCAGTTCCTCATCTATAAAAATGAACAAGAAGGAAATTGCAAACCATTTAAATGTCTTTGCTAAGAAAAACCCAAAATTGGGTCACAAGAGAGTCACACATAATTGAAACTGTGTATGTGTATGTATAAGTTGGGCCCCATAGTGTAGTGAGAACTATATATGATGAGGGAGTTGTCATTGCGTGGCTCCAAGAGAAGTAGAATGGACTCCTCTAGCCTCTTCTTTTTCCACCCATCTCCAAAAGAAACTTTCATTCCTGCCAGGAGGGAGAGTAAGAGGTTGGGTCCAGAGGCCACTCTGCTCTCTTTAGAGAGAAGAGATACCAAGCTAGAATTATATCTATCTGTCCCATAAATATTATCCATCTTGGTGATACAGTTGGGTTCAATCTAATTAATTGCTTTCTCATTTCTGAAGGAAAGGAGGACCCTAAGCTCTATATACTTTTCCAATCAAATACTGGCTCCCCAATGAACATACATGGTGAATAGCAAAGAAATACATAAATCCAAATCATAGTAAAATAGAAATAAGAGGAAGTCTACATAGGAAAATATTTATCAGATGATAGAGAATGAAGGTCTCTCCTTGGTAGTGAGATAACTCAGCTCAACTAAGACTGTCCTTCATCCCAAGGTGAAATTCACCTCAACCTCTAGGGGAACAAGCTAGAGATAGGGACTTGGAGAAGAATGCTAACTTTTCTCATGTCTTCCCAGTCTTTTCCTTCAAAAAGGTTGGGGTTTATTCTCTTCCATCTTCATTCTTGAAGCTAGAAGTCAGAAGTTCCTGAATAGACTAGAAGTGTGAGGAATACCAAAGAGGATTTGAACCTTGTTGAGTTTCAAAAGACAATGGAAGGCTAGAACTTTCACCACTCCCACTTCACTCTATTCAAAGGACAGGGCAGGATATTCATCTTCACCAATAAGAAGAGAGTCCCATACCAATGGGTTTTGGGATAAAGGTTATATTTCTACCTTGGGCTGAAGCTTTTTGAGGTCCCTTGCAAAAATCATCTAGGGTAAGTTCAAAACTCATGCATGTGCAGCATAAATAAAAACATCAATGTTTTAAAACAATAAGAATGAATTTTTCTGACAGGGTGGATGCCCATCAGTTGGAGAATGTCTAAATAAGTTATGGTATATGAATGTTATGGAATATTATTGTTCTATAAGAAATGATCAGCAAGATCATTTCAGAGAGGCCTGGAGAAACTTAGGCGAACTGATGCTAAGTGAAATGAGCAGAACCAGGAGCTCATTATACATGGCAATAACAAGATGATACGATGATCAATTCTGATACACCAGTTCCAATGATCTTATGATGATGAAAGTCATCTGCATCCAGAGAGAGGAGAGTGGGAACTGAATGTAGACCACAACATAGAATTTTCACTCTTTTTGTTGTTTGTTTGCATTATTTTCTTAATTTTTTTTCCTTTTTCATCTGATTTTTCTTGTGCAACATGATATTTGTGGAAATATTTATAGAGGAATTGCACATATTTAACATATATTGGATCAGTTGCTGACTGGGGAAGCTGATGGGGGGAAGAGAAGGAAAAAATTCACCCCTAATACAGGGTTTTATAGGGGTGAATGTCAAAAATTATCCATGTATATATTTTGAAAATAAAAAAAATGATTTTTCTGGTGTCCCAAACAATCAACCCTTATTACTGTTGAAAGTGAAATAAAACAAATGCTCATTAACAATACATGCAGTAGACATGACAATATATGGAGATCACCTTTGAGAATTCTACAGTGAAAAAAAAATTCCTACATACGAAATAAGTAACATATGCACATTTCAGAAGTACAAACATATCCAGAATAAACAGCAAATAATCAAAAGCAATTATCATGGCTAACTAACAGAATAAAACTATCTAGCTGCAAAGATAATAGGCCTATATATAACGCAATTTAACTATCAGAAACCACAAATACACAGATCAACAAATAGGCATTACTATAATATAAATATAATAAAACATAGTCAAATGAACAACAAAATAAAAAGAAATATTCTCAAACATCCAGTAATTCATATGTACAGTAGTATACACAGCAATTGCATGCACTATACTTTTCACATAAACTATACCAGTATTGTCTAGAGACCTGTAACTATATCTTCAGATTTACAGGTTACATCATATGTACAGTAAACACAGCAATTGCATACATTATACTTTTCACATAAACTATATCAGTATTGTCTAGAGACCTGTAACTATATCTTCAGATTTACAGGTTACATCATAACTTAGCCTAGTGCCAGGTCTAATAAGCCTAGTTTTCGTCTCTCTATATCCTAACTAATAGTTGGTATGAACTGACCATCAAGATCATTGAAGACTTGCATGTCTATACTTGGACTAGCAACCATTCCAGATTGGTATCAATATTTTCAAGTTTTCTGGGTTGAATCCATACCCTATCAGTCCCTATAGCTGTTTTTGTCAAGAAAGGAGTTGTTTCTGGTTTAATCTTCCTATCCTAATAATCGTTTCATTCACTGTATGCATCATTTTTAGTGCCTATATCTGCGTCAGAAAATTTTTGTACAGTTGGTTAATAATCTTTTTTTCTCAACCACTTCCTATGTAAGTATCCATTATTTCTTTCTACCTGCTCTTTAGAAAGTACAACTAACTCTCCTAATGTATAATAGATAGTTACAGTGAATATTCTCTATAAGGTCCCCTCCATTTCCTGGACCTATTTTGTGAAATAGGCAAGTCACCCAGTCTCTCAATAATTTTTTCACATTTAAAATTTTAAATTCAAAATTCTCTCCCTTTCTCCCTCCTCACCCCTACTCCATTGAGAAGGCACATGTGAAATTATGCTAACATTTCTATAAAAGCCATGTTGCAAAAGAAATCAGATCTTCCCCCTTCCCCCCAAAAAAGCCTTCAAGAAAAAGTTTTTTTAAAAAGTATATTTCAGGGGGCAGCTAGGTGGTGCAGTGAATAGAGCACCAGCCCTGAAGTCAGGAGGACCTGAGTTCAAATCTGGTCTGGTCTTAACACGTCCTAGCTGTGTGACCCTGGGCAAGTCACTTAACCTCAATTGCCTCAGGGGGGGAAAAAAGTATATTTCAATCTCTATTCAGACACAATTAGTTCTTTGGATATGGATAGCATTTTTCATCATGAGTTCTTCAGAGTAGTTTTAGATCATTGTATTGCTGAGAATAGCAAAGACTTTCATAGCTAATCATCCCACAACATTACTATTAATTTGTACATAGTACTTTTCACTTTACATGAACTCATGGAGGATTTTATTCTTATTCTTATTATTCTATATTATTCTTATTTAAGAATAATAGTCTATTATAATCACATCATAATTTATTCAGCCAATCCTCAATTGATGGACATCCCCTCAATTCCCAATTCTTTGCCCTAAGAAACGAGCTGCTATAAATATTGTTGTACATATAGGTCCTTTTCATTTTTAAAAAATCTCTTTTGGGATACATGCTTAGCAGTAGTGTTGTTAGGTCAAAGGGTATGCATGACTTTATAGCCTTTTAGGCATAGATCATAACTTTTCATTATTTATCAATTGAGAAATGACCCGTTTATTTTTTTTATAAATCTAATTCAATTCCCTTTACATTTGAAAAATGAAGCCTTCATCAGAGAAACTTGCTTCAAAATTCTTTTCACAATTATTGTCAACTGTATTTTCTATCCATTTAGTCTATTTTCTTTCTCCTTTCACCCTTGTCCTCCTCAAGTGTTTTGTTTCTGATCATCCCTCCTCCAATATGCCCTCTCTTCTATCACCCTCTACACTTCTTTTACTCCCTTCTCTTCTAACTTTCTTGCAAGGCAAAATAAATTTCTATGCCCATATTGAGTATGCCTGTTATTTCCTTTTCGAGCCAATTGTGAAGGTTCACTCACTCATTGTATCCATCTCCTCTTTCCTTCCATTGTAAAAACTTATTCTTATCTCTTTTGTGGCAGATAATTTATGCCATTCCACCTCTCCATTTCCCTTTCTCCCAGTACATTTCTCTTTCATCCCTTAATTTTATTTTATTTTTTAGATATTATCCTTTCATATTATCCTTCATCAATGTACAAATTAATACTAATGTTGTGGGATGATTAGCTGTGAAAGTCTTTGCTATTCTCAGCAATACAATGATCTAAAACTACTCAAAGGTTTCATCTAAGTGTCCTAATAATGAGAAAGTTCTTATGAATTACAAGTATTATCCTCCCATGTAAGAATGTAAACAGATTAACCTATATTAAGTCCCTTATGATTTCTCTTTCCTGATTAGCCCTTTATGCTTCTCCTGAGTGCTATCTTTGAACGTCAAATTTTCTATTCAGCTCTGGTCTTTTTATCCCCAATGCTATTTCACTCAATAGTCACCTTTTTTTTCCCTGAAGGAATATATTTAGTTTTGTTGGATAATTTTTGGTTGTAATCCTTGCTCTATTGCTCTCTAGAATAGCATATTCCAAGACCTCCCCTTTAATGTAGTAGCTGCTAAATCTTGTGTTATGTTGACAGTGGCTCCATTATACCTGAATTGTTTCTTTTTAAAAAAAATTTTATAGTATTTAATTTTTCCAAATACATACAAAGATAGTTTACAACATTCACCTTTGCAAAACTTTATGTTCCAAAATTCCCCCTCCTCTTCTTCTTCCCTCCTCCCCCAAATAGCAAGCAATCTGATATAGATTAAACATGTGCAATTCTTCTAAACATATTCCATAATCCATATTCATCATGCTGTCTAAGAAGAATCAGATCAAAAGAAGAAAAAAACATGAAAAAAAAAATGTGAAAATGCTATGCTTTGATCCACATTCAATCTTCATACTTCTCTCTCTGAATGCAGATGGCACTTTCCATCACAAATTTATTGGAATTGCCTTGAATCAACTCATTGTTCAAAAGAGCCAAATTTATTACAGTTAATCATTACATAATCTTGTTGTTACTGTGTACAATGTTCTCTTGGTTCTTCTCACTTTACTTAGCATCAGTTCATGTGTTTCCAGGCTTTTTCTGAAATCAGCCTGCTGATCATTTCTTTTTTTTTTTAATTTCATTCTGTTTTTATTTTTCTTTTCTTTTTTCTCTTTTTTTTTCCTTTTTTTTAATTTAATATATAAAGCTTTTTATTTACAAAACATTTGAGTGATTTTTCAACATTGACCTTTGCAAAAAATATTTTTTTCCCAAGCTTTTCTCCTCCTTCCCCCCAACCCCCACCCCTAGATGACAGGTAATCTAATACATGCTAAATAGGATAAAATATATGACAAATACAATACATGTATACATATCTATACAGTTATCTTACTGCACAAGAAACATCAGATCTAAAAAGAGAAGAAGAAAAAACAACCTAAGAAGGAAAACAAAATGCATGGAAATATTCACAGAAAGCGTTAAAATGCTGTGTTGTGGTTCACACTCAGTTCCCACAGGCCTCTCTCTGGATGTATATGACTATCTTCATCGCTGAACAACTGGTTTGAATCACATCATTGTTGAAGAGAACCATGTCCATCAAAATTGATCATCGTATAGTCTTGTTGCTGTGTATAATGTTCTCCTGGTTCTGCTGATTTCACTCAGCATCAGTTCATGCAAGTCTCTCCAGTTCTCTCTGAAATCCTCCTGTTGGTCGTTTCTTACAGAACAATAATATTCCATAACATTCATATACCATAATTTATTTAGCCATTCTCCAATTGATGGTCATCCTTTCAATTTCCAGTTTCTTGCCACTACAAAAAGGGCTGCCACAAACATTTTTGCACATGTGGGTCCCTTTCCCTCCTTTAAAATCTCTTTGGGATATAGGCCCAGTAGAAACACTGCTGGGTCAAAGGGTATGCACAGTTTGATAACTTTTTGAGCATAGCTCCAAATTGCTCTCCAAAATGGTTGGATCCATTCACAGTTCCACCAACAATGTATCAGTGTCCCAGTTTTCCCACATCCCCTCCAACAGTTATCATTCTCATTTCCTGTCATTTTAGCCAATCTGACAGGTGTGTAGTGGTATCTCAGAGTTGTCTTAATTTGCATTTCTCTGATCAATAGTGACTTGGAGCACCTTTTCATGTGACCGGAAATAGTTTCAATTTCTTCGTCTGAAAATTGTCTGTTCATGTCTTTTGACCATTTATCCATTGGAGAATGGCTTGAATTCTCATATATTTGAGTCAATTCTCAATATATTTTAGAAATGAGGCCTTTATCAGAACGTTTGGATGTAAAAATATTTTCCCAGTTTACTGCTGCTGCTGATCATTTCTTACAGAACAATATTTCATTACATTCATGTGCCATAATTCATTCAGCCATCCTCCAATTGATGGCATCCACTTAATTTCCAATTCCTTGCCATTACAAAAAGGGCTGCTACAAACATTTTTGCACATGTGGGTCCTATTCTCTCTTTTATGATCTCTTTGGAATAAGACCTAGTAGAGACACTGCTGGACCAAAGAGTATGCACAGTTTTATAGTCCTTTGGGCATAGTTCCAAATTGTTCTCCAAAATGGTTAGATCATTTCATTGAATTATTTCTTTTTGGATGCTTGCAATATTTTTCCTTGACCTGGGAGTTTTTATCTTGGGACCTCTTTCAAGAGAGGATCAGTAGATTCTTTCCATTTCTAATTTACTTTGAAGTTTTCCTTGCTAATTTCTTGAAAGATGATATTGAAGCTCTATTTTTGAGCATGACTTTTAGGTAGGCCAATAATTTTTAAATTATCTCTTCTGGTTCTATTCTGCATGTCAGGTGTTTTTCCAATAAGATATTTCACAGTGTTTTCTATTTTTTCGCTCTTGGTCTTATTTTATCGTTTCTTGACTTCTCATAAAGTCATTAGCTTCCATTTGATCAATTCTACTTTTCCTCAGTGAGTTTTTAACCTCCTTTTCCATTTGGCCAATTTTGCTCTTTTAAGGCATTCTTCTTATTAGCTTTTTGTATTTCCTTTTGAATCACTCCTATTTCTTTTCCCAATTTTTTTCTCTTCCTCTCTAACTTGATTTTCAAAATCCCTCTTGAGCTCTTCCATGAACTGAGTCCAATTCTTATTTTTCTTGGAGGCTTTGAATGTAGGAGTTTTGACTTTGTTATCTCCTGGGTGTGTATTGTGATCTTCCTTGTCCCATAGTAACTTTCTGTGGTAAGAATATTTTTCTGTTTGCTCATTTCTCCAGCCTATTACTTGGCTTTTAACTGTTTATTTAAGTAGACCTCTGTTTGGATTGAGGATACACAATGTCCCAAGCTTTTTCCATTTTTTCCATTTTATTTTGCAGTGATCTCATTTCATTTCCCCATATTTCTTCTAACTCTCTTTTAAGATTCCTTATGCAATCTTCAAAGAAAGCCTTGTGACATGGAGTCCAGTTTATGTCTGTCTTTGGAGCTTTTTCTGAAGTTGCTTTACCTTTAGGGGCCTCAGGATTTGAGGTCTGTTCTTCCATCTCTCCATAAAAGCTGTCTATGGTGACAGCTCTTTTTGGTTTTTTATTCATTTTCTTTTTTTTAAAGGTGTGAGGTCTGTTCAAGGCAAAGGAGGGACAGCTACTTTAATTTGCCCTGGGGCAGTTCTGCTGATTGATTGATTGCTTTAGGGTGCTGTGTAATGGCAGCTAGGTCCCTTGTTCATCAGGAGTTTACAATCTATCCCCCACAAAAGGCAGATTTTCCAAACCATCTGCTTACAATCAGGACAGATTGGCCCAAGAGGCCCACAGAAGACTCCCAGGTGTGTGAAAAGCACAATGCTCTGACTCCTGTTCCAGCTCCCTGCTCCAGCTCCTTGCCCCGGTCTTCCCGTGCTGCAGTCTGGGTTCAGCAGACCACCCCTCTGCCCAATTAAAACAGACCTGTTTTGAAGTTCTTCCAGAGTATCTTCTTCTAGAAATGTGTTGTCCTCCAGATATTGTGGATTTTTTTACTTCAAAATCAGTCTAGAGGTTTCATATGTTGTTGGTTTGAGGGAAGGTTAGAGGAGGTTACAGAGACTCCTGTCTGATTTCTGCCATCTTAGCTTCACCTCCACAATGTCCCAAGCTTCAAGGGTTTTGTGTAACTATTTTCAGAGATCCTTCTAGGGAACTTGTACTGTGAGCTAGCACTGCAATCTATATCTCAGTATGACCAAAGCACAAGAGTCCTGCCTCAGAGCTAGTTAAGAGACCCCTGTAATCTCCTTCTGATCAGCTGCTGAGTCTCCTTACCTATGGGCTGAGATCTCCAAAAGCTGCTGCTGCTGCTGCCACTTCTATTGCCAGTAGGCTCCCAAAGCCAGCCCCTGGTTTCCTAGGACTTCCCTTACAACTTAGTGCAATAAAACTTTCTTGACAACCTTCTAAGTTGTCCTTGGGTGGGTTGAGAGATCTGTATTGCCACTTCTGCTGCCTCTAATTCAGAGGCTTCAAGTCTTGCTTCTGGTTTGCTGGAGCCAAGGCTGTGCTGGTCTGGCCTGTCCTTAAGTCCTAACCTGGTGCAGTAGATCTTTCCTACTGACTTTCTAAGTGGCTATAAAATTACTCCACTGTTTTTCTTTTCTTTTCTTTTCTTTTTTTGTGGGTTCTGATGTTCACTAACTTGTTTAGCATCATAATTTAAAGATATTTGGAGAGGTTTTGAGGAGAGCATGACTGAGTTCCTGCCTTTATTCTGCTGTCTTGGTTCCACTTCTCAATTACTTTACATCAGCTAGTTTTCTATCTCGTGAGAATTTGGAATGATGAGTCCTATCCTTATCTTCCTCAGAAATAAGAATCTGGTTGTAAATACTACATAAGTCCAAAACTGAAAACCATTTGCTGCCTAGTGGACAATTAGAAGTATCTTGAACTCTTGGCATTGTGTACTGGTCCACATTAGTCTTTTTGTTCAAAGTTTGGTAATTAATATACATCCATACCATTCCATTTTTCTTAGGCATCAGTACTGTGGATGATGCATAATAGCTACTAGATTCTGTGATGTTGCTATTAACTAGCATTTCTTTCAAATAATTTGATGTCTTTTATCATAGGCAGAGGAGTCCTCCCAAGATCTTTTCTGGTCAAGAATTGGTAAGCTAGATTCTGTGGATTAGAACACATCCTACATCCCATTCATGAAATGAGAACATACAGTTCTCTTTCTGAATTGCAACGTCAACCTAGCCTTCCACTCTTCTGGTATTAGGGAATCCCCAAAGTCAAGTTCCTTAGAATTCATGAAAGAGAGTGAACAGTTGAGGGTCCTGGAACCTCATTAGAATCTCTTGCCTCTATTTTTTTGTAAGCCTCTACACAGTTTACATGTATGGCCAAAGTGTACAGGTGTTAGTTCCCAGGTTGTTTGTCACAAAGAATTCTCCACAAAGAATAGGATTGAACACTACTCCATTTTTAGTTCCCAGGTTGTTTGTCACAAAGAATTCTCCACAAAGAATAAGATTGAACACTACTCCATTTTTTACCTGATTGTCTCAGGTTCTGTTACTATGGCTCATCACAGGTGGTGCTGTTGTCCTAATTTGCTCTTGTATTCCCAAGCCTGGAGCTTGTGGCTGAGCTCAGTGTGTTATATTCATCTCTGTAGCCCAGGAGTATCTGTCTCACCTCAACCATTGTTGGTAATGGTTTCTTTGTTTCATAGATCTAATGCTATCAATTATATCAGTGTCATGTACTTGAAACAATGTATTTTTTTTCTAACTCTAAGGATTCATAATGCCCATCTGTATCAGTCTGTCTCTCTTCTTGCAGCACAATATTAGAGACAAAGTTAGCATACAGGTCTTCTGATCCACCTCCCTCAAACATCTGAGATAAAATTTATGTATATTCTTGCCAGATAACATCTGGTCATGTATCTAAGAGGGTTTCCACTGCCTTTGCAGCTGTCCCTCTTAGGCTGTTTGACAGCTTCATCACTCTTTGCCTAAAAGGTGTTCCAATGTACATTTTTTACCATCTATCCCAGGTCTCCAAGGATTATTCTTTCGAGGGACATAATTTCTGTTCAGAGGAAATGCCAATTTTGGACCTTTGGTATTTTTATGTAACAGGGAGTATAGTAGCCTTAACCATAGATAGAATGAAGTTCTTGGATATAATTATAACATTCATTCAAACTTCTTTAAGAAGTACCTTACCCTCAGAGAATGGAAAAGTCAGAAATTTGTTAATTACTATTGTATATAATTACTATTGTTAATTACTCAAGCACTGTCTCCGTGATCAAAATTCTTAGGCAAGATTAGAAAAACTTCCTGAGTTGTCTTACCTGCCTTAATATCAGTGATCTTAATTGTCTACTCTTTCAATCTTTTCACTTTCCTGCCCAATATCCTTAAAATATCCTCTTTTTAATGTCTAAGTCCTTTCCTGATTGATATAAGGTGATCTCTTTGTTTTTCAACTTGCAAAAGCAAGACAATAAACACCCTTCAATTATCTTAGCTCTCATCTTTTCTAGAGATTTCTCCATTTGTGCCTACATCAATGCACAAATATTAATGTAATTAACAAATATACTATTTCCCAGCAAGAATGTTCTATTGGGTTAATATATTGTGTTTAAGCAATACAAATAACAGCACAGCAAAAGACATGAATTTAAATTGTGAAAAGAGTATCAATAAATTTTTACATATCAACATATGGCAAAAGTATTTATGCATTTAGTAGCATTTGGACTTTTAAAAAATGTACCATATCAATAAATAAAAATTGAGACCAAAGCATATTGACTTAGAATTTACCATTATACACATATATCGCTGTCCTTTATGTAAATCAGGTTGTTTGTAAACAAACAATTGCTAATTGTTATTTAGCTTATTTCTAGTCCACAGAAGTCTTTAAAAATTGAGGATGTAGGGGCAGCTAGGTGGTGTAGTGGATAGAGCACCAGCCCTGAAGTCAGGAGGACCTGAGTTCAAATCTGGTCTCAGAGACTTAACATTCCCTAGCTGTGTGACCCTGGGCAAGTCACTTAACCCCAATTGCCTCAGCAATAAGCCAAAAAAAAAAAAAAAGAAAAGAAAAATTGAGGATGTAAAGGGCAGGGTGAATAATTCTAAATATCCTGAAGCAATTTTGAGTTAAAGATGTCATCAAAGTGGCTCCATGTAAAATACCAGGCATCCTCTTGGGACCAAAGTCTGCTTTCAAGTCTCCAGGTCTCTAATCTTTGCTTTATTTTCTTGGATTTCCTGCCAAAAGGGGAAAAATGGAGGAAAGGAGCAAAAAAAAAGGACCTAATTTTATAATCTATTTTATAGGAATAGAATAGTTGTAGCTCTGACACAGCAATTTCATCCAACCAAATCACATCTAACCTTCAGGATATATTCTGGTCCTTTCAGTGAAACTGACAGTAGGAATGCCCAATATCCCCCATAGTACTATAAAATCAAAGTTTCAAACAAAGGCTAATTATGACCAAGTTGATCAGGGAACTCCACAGATCAACCTTCTAAATATAGATATACCTATTTTTGATAGCAATATAATTTATGTTGATTAAATGAGATAACATATGTTAAAACCTTAAAACATTATATAAATTATTATTATTGAATGTCAAATATATAATAAAGGTGAGAGTCAATTGAGTAAATCAATCAATTTATCCCCTCAACCCATTTAAAATAAGTGATAAAATGCTATTCCTTGGTAACTTAACCAGGTGGGAATTGTAGAGAAAATACTTGATTATTAATTATTATTTATTAATTGTTTGAACCTAAATTTATATTACTAGAAATTATCTAGCCTAAAACTTGCCAAAGGGGTAAAGTTGACCTTAGAGATGTTCCAGGGAAACCAAAGACCACTTCAAGGTCTTGATATATGTGTGTGTACATATATATGTGTGTACATGTATATGTGTGTGTATGTTTGTATGTATGTATCTCAAGAAACCTTACTGGAAAGTGCCTAATTGAATATATGCTGGCCAGCCAACTTCTTGTCCTTTGACTCTTGTATGAATTTCATACAATTTGAAACTTACAGAGATTGGGGAGAAAGCTACACCTTTTTCTGTCTTTCCTATGCTGAACTTGCAATAAAATTCTTTCTAATACTTATTAAACAATACACACACATACACACACACACACACACACACACACACACTCAATAGGCTGGTTCTGAGAAAAACAAGATAGAAAGAAAATTGTCCTAGCTCTCATGGAAAAAAAGCAAGCTGGCCCCTCAGCCCTCCAAAATATCTTACAAATTAAGTGAACAGAAATTATATTTCAAATACAAGCATATGCAAAATATATAAAATTGTTTGGAAGGGAAGGCACTATAATTGAAAAGATCAAAAAAGACTTTGTGGAAAAAAAATGTTACTTGACCTGAGTCTTGGAGGAAGAGAGAAACTTTCTGAGGCAGAGGAAGTGAATTTCAAGCATGGGAAATAGCCAGTGCAAAGAAATAGATAAAGGAAATGAGTGAACTGTGTCACCTGTAATAGGAAACTAGTTAATGAAGACTCAATTCTGCTTTTAGAAGTGCCTGATGACTTGAAATGAAAGGACTTAGCTTTCCATTTCTTACTATGATGATAATTCTGTAACTTTTTCCTGTCTGGTGAACAAGAACAAATGTGATTTGGTTGGATAAAATTACTTTGAGTCAGAGCTGCAACTCTGTGCTACTCCTATGAAAAGGAGATCAATTATAAAATTGGGTTCTTTTTTTTTTTTCCTTTCCTACATCTTCCCCTTTTTGGGGAAATACAGGAAAGTTGAGCCAAGATTAGAGACCTGGAGATTTAAGAAAAGGCTTTGGTACTAACTACCAGAATTGACCCCAGTAAGTTCCACCCTTTGTTTACCCACTAAAATATCAGTCTTATAAATCTTATTTTCATCTAAATAAGACAAAGGAAGATTGAACTCATACTTACACACATAACATACAAAAAGTTGGGTGCAAAAATAATAGCAATAATTATCATTTATATAACACTTTAAGGTTTACACTTTGCAAATATTATCTCATTTTGTGTACCTAGTGAAAGTTAGGTACCTTTATTATTCCTATTTTATAGATGAGGAAACTGAGACCAATAGAATTAAATGACTTGTCAAAAACCACAAGAACAACAAGTATTTGAGGTCAGATTAGAACTCCATTCTTCCTGACTTCTAGTCCTGTGCTCTAACCATCGTGCATCTAGATGCAAAAATTATTATCATCATGCTCAATGAGGAAAATACATAAATTCAAAAGGGAAATATAGGAACATAGAGCAGGAGGAGAGGAGATTAAGAGAAAGAATAAATTCAGGGGGGGCATTAGTCATAAGCAAAATTACTTATGATTTTTATGAGGATTACCAGGAAAGAAAGAAAAGGTAAGAAGCTGTGATCAGGGCCTGGGTGAAGGGACAAAAAAAAGAAAAAGAAAAAAAAAAAAAAACGAAGTAGTGGTGTGGAAGAAGATTACATCAATTAGAGATCATTTGTGTTGAACACATTCCTTTCTTACCCTTTTCTTCTTTGTATACAAAGTGGGGTGGAATTAAAAGAAAGGAAAAAATGTAAGGGAGGAAAAGGTAATCATAACTATGATTGCAAATGATATGGACTCACCCATAAAATCAGGAAGAATAATATAATGTATTTCAAACCAGAATCTAGTAAGAAGCTTACTTGAAACATTAAGATTCATGAAGTTAAAATAAGAATCTAGAGTAAAATCAATTTTGCTTAAGCTAAATTCAGAAAAATAAAGAATAGAAATTATGATTTCAAGCAAAATAAAAATAAATTTGGAAAAAGTGAAAAACAGGGAAACTCTATTATATTTAAAGATACCATGGTCAATATCACTAATGTATGTGCATAACAGAGCATAGCATCTACATACATAAAGGATAAGTTAATTAAGGAAGAAACAGATATTGGAGACCATATTAAATTCTATTCAGATCTAGACAAATATAATAAAAAGATAAGCAAGTAAGAATTTGAGGAATTGTAGTGAATTTTAGAAAAGGTAGATGCTATTTCTGATGATTGGTAAGTGGAAATAGCATAAATACACACATCTATACATATATATGTGTGTGTATATGTAATATTTACATATATCTTAATTATGCATGGTACCTTTAAAAATTCACGATATGTCAGAGCATAATAACTTACAATTAGAGGAAAGCAAAAATATCAAATACATCTAAAGATAAAACAAAAAACACTAAAAACAAAACAAAAATTATATTCAATGAAGGACCTTTGGAGAAAGGATTAAAATTTATTAGACTTATCCTAAAAATGGTGGGTCAAAGGTCAAGTTACAGAAACTACAACTGAGAATTTAATCATAGAGAATGGCATTAATGAAGCAAAATACCAAAACATTAGGTATAAAACCAAAGCAGGACATCAAGAAAAAAAACAAAGAATATTCCAGTGAATTAGGCATTTAACTCAAAAAACCAAAAAAGCTGCAATTAAAAAAACCCAACAACTAAACATCAAAGTAAAAATTGTAAAAACCAAATAAATATGAACTCCAAAAAAAATTAAAGAAAGGAGGGAAATGATCTCTATGTGCATTTTTTTAAAAACTGAAGCTCTTTTTTCATTATTGGAAAAAAGTAGAAATTAAGAGGAAGTGCCCAACAATGCAGAAATTACTGAATATATCATAGAATATAAATATAATGAAATATTACAACAAAAGAAATGATAAAAGAATTAAGTTTCAGGGAAAATTGGGCAAACTTGTATGAACTGATAGAGTGACAAACAAAAACAGGAGAATACTTTATACAATAATAACAATATTATAAATAAAAATGATTTTGAAAGACTTTAACATTCTTATCAATGTGAAACAAGAGTAGGCCCTACATGTATAATGAGGAACATGTAGCAAGGAGACGGTTGTTACATAGCTTGAAAGGCAGAATTACAAGCTCTGCTATCTTCTTCGCATATCTTTTTCCAAGAGAAATGTTCATTCTTGCCAGGAGAAGAGGCAGAGGTTTGGCACCCGATGCCGTGTTGCTCTCCTCAGTGAGTAGGGGAACCAGGCTAGAATTATATCTGTTGTGTTATTTAGTAATGTCTGACTTTTCCTAACCCTGTAGACCATACTGTCTGTCCATGGACAAGGATACTGAAATGGCTTACCATTTCCTTCTCCAGTGGATTGAAGCCAACAGATCTTAAGTGACTTACCCAGTCACACACCTAATAAGTGTCTGAGGCCAAATTTGAATGTATGTATTCCTGACTCCAGGCTCAGAGCTCTATCCACTGAGCCATCTAATGGGTCAACTTATATCTATTTGCTCCCTTAAATATGATTAGTCTACAGGAGATGATCAATTCAATATAAGTTCTGATTGTTTTACCATTTCTGAGGATAAGGAGAACCTAAGCTCTAAAAGCAAGCAAGGCTTACTCTCTGTCCCAACAAATACCAATAAACATACAGAGTGAATAGCAAAGAATTTATCCAAATCATAGCAAAACAGAAATCATAGAAGGTGCACATAGGAGAATATACAAATTGAAGGAGTTCTCCTTTATTGGAGGAGAAAGATAATTTAGTTCAATTGATAGATTCTGCTGCATCCTTTCATATCTTTCCAGAGTCTTTTTCCTTTAGCAACCTGGAGTGGGGTCAACCTCATCTATCTTCCTTCTCAAAGCCAGAAGATCCTGAAGTGATTCAATATTTAGAGTTCTTGAAGGGAACTGGTGCTTGAAGAGTATGAAAGTTCCTTCAAGACCTCACTGGCTAAGAACCTCAATTCTGCCTTGTCCCTTACTCAGGGCAGGGCCACCAACTTCACAAATAAGAGGGATAGTCTCATACCAATGGACTTTAGGACGGGGCTTACAAATGTAATCACTAGCAAGCTATAATGGCAGATATTTATAAACCTAGCTGAGAGAGCTGAGAGGCGGAGGAAGCTGGTCGATCTCTTGAACTCTAGGAATTCTAAACTGTAATGAGCTATGCTGCTGTAGTGTCCACAGTAACTTTAATATTAATATAAACCTTGTGTTTCAGGAGGAGGCAGGGTGTTAGTGCATCAGAACTATCAGGTAACATAAGGAAAGGATAACTGGCTTAAGATGGAAATGAAACATGCCATATTTCTTGTGACAGAGTGGTATCAGATATATAACTAGCCTCTATATTTCTAGCCTGTGTAATTATGATGAAAAGACCCAAGACTTAAAAAAAATATAGTGATCAACCATAACACCAGAGGATTAACAATGAAGTGAACTACCAATTTCTCACAGAGAAATGACAGATTAAAAATGCAAAATGATACATACATGTTCAGACATGGCCAGTATGCAGTTTGTTTTGTTTTGTTTTGTTGCTTAACTATGTTCATTTGTTACAGAAATTTTATTTTTATTTCAAGTGGTGTGCAGAAGAACAGGAGGAAATGAGAGGGCTAGCAATTGTGCTGACAAGATTTTTTTTAAAAAAGAAAAGACTCTTTGGGGAAAAATTAAATTAAAAAAAAAGAGCAAAAGGAAGTTCAGAAGGTGGCAGAGACACCAAGAAGAGCTTTGAAAGTAGCATGTTGAATTTATCACATACTTTTCTTAAAAGCAAACTGCATACAGGTAGATTTTAATTCATTTTAACTATTTTTTTTGTTCTTTGTATATGGAAATATTCATTTTAGGATGTTAAATATAGAATAAAATTTATAGAAAAGACAGGAGAATTAGAAGAGGTAATTAGAAAATAACGCTATATTTTGCTTTCATAATTTTACTTTTGCATAGAAACAAGTACATTCTCTCATTTTTTTCTTTTGGACCAACCTTGAGCATAGCAATTCCAAACCATATATGTTGTCCATTCTTTTTATTTACATTGTATAGTCATTATATATATTCTTTTCTTTGGTCTGCTGGTTTTTACTTTGTATTAATTCATGCAAGTCTTTTCATGCTTCACTGAACAGTTTATATTCAACATCTATATTAACATGTGTTAACATTATGTTCATATGCCACAAGTACCATTCATACAATTTACTTGGTTCTCTCTCTGATGGACATCTATTTTGTTTCCAGTTTTTTTACTAAAAGAATTTTTGTGTAAGTAGGGCCTTTCTTTCTATCATTGACATCCTTGGGATATATATGTACCAATGCAATCTCTGGGTCAAAAGATGATATTTTAGTCAGTATTTTAGCATAGTTCTAATTTGCTTGTATCAATTAACAGTTACATTAAGTGTAATAATTATTTTATATAAGGTGCTGTTTCTTATTTATAATTCCTACTGGTCCACTTTCCAGCTTTCTCAGAAGTTCTTGTCAAATTCTTCTTTATCCAGTATTTTCCACTAATTTGCTTTTCTGTTTTTTAGTGAGTGAGGTAGTTTGTTTTAAGTAGCTTCAATATTCGGTATAAAGTAGGAAGGAGAAAATATCATTTGCTAAAAGTGATAAATAAAAATGTTAGAAATAGAGTTGTTAGAAATATGGAATGCTGTGGAATAGCTATTATACGGAAGTCAACAGACAGTCAAAAAGAAAACCACTTAAGGGTATAATTGAGGTTGGTGAACTAGTTAGTAAGTTTATTTCTATTCTCTAGTATCTATTCAGCAAATCAGGAACAGGAAAGGAGAAAGTGGATAGCAGTAATAGACAAGCCTCTGGAGGGGAACTTTTATTCATAGGGATGGGATCAAAAACATTTGAGGATTACTAGTTTAAAGGTTGGGAAAGTGATCCTGTATCATGTGTGTGTGTATGTGTGTGTGTGTGTGTGTGTGTGTGCATGTGTATTTTTATTCAAAAATAAATTGAGTAAATTGCAAGTGTTATGTCATCTAAGTGCAAAATATAGACCTGAGATCTGTCATGTTACATCATTGATTCATTCATTTATTCATTTGATTTGTTTGTCCATTCATTCATTTTTGAGGATCTATCTTACCCAGATTGAAAGTACCAGATTCACTTCAAGATCACTTATGATAATCATTTAGCCTTTCCATTTCCAACCTAATTGATTCCTCTTCCAGACTCATTCTATCAACACTATACTTGATGTGGAGACCAGATCAGCACAGCTCACTGTTATGCTAATGAACTTCCTTAGAATTCCTGTGGTCAAGAGATACAGCCTCAGACTCCCACAAGTGAGATTAAGGGCCTGTAACTATCACTGTCACCTGTAGCTATAATGAGGTCCTGAGTAATTAGATGAAGTTGGCAGAGGAAGTCAGAAGAACTGATAAGATTATAATACTACCTGACACAAGCAGGGAAGGGCACTCATAGAGATCAGTTTACCCTTACAATTTCACCCATCGGAAAGAAACCCCACCTTACTGTCTCCAATCCAAAAGCAAAATCAAGCTGTCAAATCCCTGAGGTTAAATTTCCCCTATAGATCTGTTGAAAGCCTATGCCATCTTTACTGAATTCCTTTTGGATTAGCTCACCATGGCATTCTGCCTCATGGTATCTTTCTCCTTGTTATAGCTAACTAACACTTTTAGAGTGCCAACTAACCTCTTCTATGGATTTAGACTGACAGTCAATGGCATATTCCCACTTCATGGCATATTGTGAGTTCCACTGGGGAACTTGTCATTTCCATTGTTAATTGTTAAAATCTCTTTCCTTGCTAACTATAGGCTTTCCTGAATCTATTTCATATTTTTCACTCCTGGTGTCTGTTTTATCTTTTCATTTTGTCTGTAACCTCTTCTCATAAATAAAAGTACCTTAATGAGAAAGCTATTGTAAATTCTTCACATGTGAATTACTACCAAACCTCATCAACTAGTGCCAAATTTAATCATTTAGTGCTGAACCTCAACCTCATCAGTTAGATTATTTTTTTTTAAAGTCAATTAAAGAGGGCAGATCCAAAATGGCTGAGAGTAGACATGTCTTTATCTGAGCTCCTCCTAGTGTCCCTCAGATCAACACCAGATCAAGCCTCTGAACTGATTTTGGAATGAAAGAACCCACAAATATTTGGAGTATAATGAATTTCCAGAAGAAAATCCTTTGGAAGAACTTCAGAAAAAGTCTGTTTCAATTGGGCAGGGGGAAAAGCTGCCAAGAGCAGATGCAGTGCAAGGAGTCCAGGGTTTTTTTCAGAGAGTCAGGAATTCTTAACATCTTGCACTGGGGAATCTACTAGGAGGCTCTCAGGCTACTCAGTCCTGGTTACAAGCCAATGGATCAGCAGATCAGCTCTGAAACATCCATAGCAAGTAGAAAAGGCAAATAGTGAGCCTCTGAACCTCAGTAAAACACAGGATCTGGCCACACCTGCCCAGCCCCATAAGTTAGTTAGCAGCGTAGGTCCCAGGGCAACCTAACCAGGCTGTAGCCCCTTTGCCTTAAGAGAAGAACTCAACCTTTAAAAGAAAATGTACAAAAAAGCAAAAGGAATTCTGACCATAGATAGCTGTTATGGAGAAAGAGAAGAACAGACCTCAAACACTAAGGTTCCTAAAAGCAAATTATCTTAAGATGAAGCCCCAAAGGGTGATATGAGTTGGTCCCCATTTCACAAGGCTCTCTTGGAAGAATTCACAAAGGATCTTAAAAGAGAGTTAGAAGAAAAATGGGGAAAGGAAATGAGAACTTGGCAAAAGAGTTTGAAAAAGGAAAAATAGAAATTATTTGAAAACTCCTTAAAAATAGATTTGATGAAATGGAAAAAAAATATAACTCCTTACACAATAAAACTGATGAAATGGAAAAAGCATATAACTCCTTACAAAATAGATATGAAAAAGAAAACAATTCATTGAAAAACTGTGAAGTAAAAAAAATACAATGAACAAAACACCTCATTTAAAAGTTCAATTGGTCAAATGCAAAAGAGTTAAAAAAAAGGTAAGAAAATAATTCAATTAAAATTAGAATTAAACACATGGAAGTGAATGACTCAATGAGACTTCAAGAATCAGTCAAACAAAACCAAAAAAAAAAATGAAAAAAATAGAAGAAAATGTAAAATGCCACATTGGAAAAAAACAACTGACTTGGAAAATAGATGTAGGAGAGACAATATAAAAATTATTGGACTTCCTGAAAACCATGATGATAAAAAATAAAAGCTTAGACATCATCTTTCAGGAAATCATCAAGGAAAACTGCCCTGAAGTCCTAGAACCAGAGGATAAAATAGTCTTTGAAAGAATTCATCAATCACTTCCTAGAAGTGACCTCAAAATGAAAACTCCAAGGAACACTATAGCTAAATTTCAGAATTATAAAATCAAGGTGAAAATATTGAAGAAGCCAAAAGGAAGCAATTCAAATATCAAGAAGCCACCATCAGGATTACCCAGGATCTAGAAGCTTCCACTTTAAAAGATTGAAAGGCATGGAATTTATTGTTCTGAAAGGCAGAGGAATTTTGATTGCAGCCAAGAATCAACTATCCGGCAAAACTGAGCACTATCTTTCAGGGGAAAAGATGAATATTCAATGAAACAGATGAATTTCATTTATTTCTGATGAAAAGAGCAGAGCTGAATAGAAAATTTGATCTCCAAATGCAGAACTCAAGAGAAGTATAAAAAGGTAAAAAGAAAAAAATAACTTTGTTTTAAAAGTTTAAAAGCTTATATCTCTATGTGAGAGGATGATATGTTTAATTCTTGAGATTGGTATCTCTGTTATGGGTCTACTTTGAGGGTGCAGATATAATTTGATTTTATTGTGATGATATAAAAAAGAAACTAAAGGAGAAAAAGTGATTCTACTGGAAGAAGAGGAAGATGGACTTAAAATGGGGGTAAATTACATCTTATGAAGAGGCAAAAAAAAGGCCTATTACCTTTGAGGGCAAGGGGGGGGATGAGCATTGTGTGAATCTTACTCTCATCAAATTTGACTCAGATATATTTAGCTTCACAGAGAAGCTTGTCTCACTCTATAGGTAAGTAGAAAGGGAAAGGGGAAAGGAAAGGGGGGGCTGACAGAAGGGAGAACATAAGTGACTGGGAAAGGGATAATAAAAGGGGAGGGGCTATAAAAGGGAAGGGCTATTTAAGGGAGAGGGTGATCAGAAGCAAAATATTTGGAAGGGGCAAAGAAAGGGGGAAAGGAAAGAGAAAGGTATAACTGGGGAAAAACAAGATGGCAGAAAATACCGAGTAATTTTAACTGTGAATGTGAATGGAATGAACTCTCCCACAAAAAAGAAGTAGATTACAGACTGGATTAAAAACTAGAATCCTACAATTTGTTCTTTACAAGAAACACACTTAAAGTAGAGTGATATAATAAAAGTAAAAGGCTGAAGCAGAATCTGTTATGCTTCAGTTGAAGCAAAAAGAGCAATCCTGATCTCAGATCAAGCAAAAGCAAAAATAGACCTAATTATAAGAGATAAAGAAGAAAACTACATCCTATTCAAAAGTACCATAGATAACAAAGTAATATCAATACTAAAATATATGCATCAAGGACATGGCTCTCTTCAACAACGAGATGTTTCAAACTAGTTCCAATTGTATAGTGATGAAGAAAACCATCTACACCCAGAGAGAGGCCTGTGGGATGGCAACAGCATTTTCACACTTTCTGTTGATGTTTGCTTACATTTTGTTTTCCTTCTCGTGTTTTTTTTTTCTTGTAGATCCTATTTTTCTTGTACAGTAAGATAACTGTATAAATATGTATATATATATATTAGATTTGTCATGTATTTTAATATAGTTAACATGTATCGGACTACCTGCCATCTAGGGGAGGGGGTGAGGAGAAGAAAAGAAAACATTGGAACAGAAGATTTTGCAAGGGTCAATGTTGAAAAATTATTCATGCATATGTTTTGCAAATAAAAAGCTTGTGTGTGTGTGTGTGTGTGTGTGTGTGTGTGTGTGTGTGTGTGTATCAAGTGGTTTAGCATTCAAATTCCTAGAGAAGTTAAGAGAGCTGCAAGAAGAATTAGGCAGCAAAACTATACTAGTGGGGGATCTCCTACTTGCTCTCTTGGAATATAAATCCACCCACAAAATAAATAAGAAAGAAGTTAAGGAGGTAAATAGAATTCTAGAAGAGTTAGGTATGATAGACCTTAGGAGAAAATTGAATAAAGACAGAAAAGAATATACTTTTTTGTGGGGGAGTACATGGAACCTATGCAAAAATTGACCATGTATTAGGGCATAAAACCCTCAAAATTAAATGCAGAAAGGCAGAAATAGTAAATACATTTTTTTGCCAGAGACTGAACCTTAACACCATGACCCTTTTCACCTTCCCCCTCCCCACCCTGACACAAATATCTGAATATCTGAGAATAACCACTGCACATTCCAGCACAGGCATGCAGAACGACACGCCTCAGGAAACCACAAGATATCATTGTTCTACTCCACCCTTGGGGCCCCTAACCTTTGACACCTGACCCCGACCCCTCATTTCAAAATGTCACAAAAATATTTACCCCATCTGTCTTCTTGCTCAATGTGCTGTTACTGCATACGTGGCATTGTGGTTATCTGCCTATATATACTCTGTGCAAACTCAATAAACTTGAGACATAGTCTACCATAATCTAGAGTTGTCTCCTTCCTCTCTGCGATCCTGTTCCCAGAACTCTGTGTCTTCCCAGGCCATTCGGCCTTACGAGCTCTGCTCCCCCGGCTTATGTCCTGCTCGCTGACCCACGTTTGATGACCCGCTGGACGGGTCAACTGGCGCCCAACGTGGGCCTCCCGAGAGGTGGACAGTAGCCCGACAGATCGCCCCAACCCGTCCGGACCCCAGGAACCCCGCTCCGCGAAGGGATAGTCCTCTCCGCCGAGCCCCATAGAGAATAAGGTGAGTGTTCGCGTCTGTCGATATCATGGGATCGCAATTATCGAAAGAACAGATATTCATCAAAGATCTTAAGCAAAGTTTTTGAGAGAGAGGAATTAGAGTTAAGAAAAAGGATCTTTTAAAATTTTTTATCTACATAGATAAAGTTTGTCCCTGGTTTATAGTGAATGGTCCAGAAATACACCCAGGAAAATGGCAGAAAGTCGGTCGTGATCTAAATACTCTCCTTAGAGAGGAAGGACCTGAGGCTGTTCCCACAAATGCCTTTTCCCTCTGGACACTAATTAATGAAGTTGTTGAGGAAGCCTCAGGTGATGGCAAGACTCGACAATTACTAATTAATGCTGAATCTTGTTTAGCACCGCTATCCCGCGCTGCATCAGTTAGTTCCATCCCGACCGAAATTCCCCATGAAAAGGAGAAAAAAGAGAAAAAATCACCCCCTTCGGTCATTATAGAGATGCCCCCTCAACCCAAACCAATATACCCCATCAATCCCTACTACTTTCTCCCCTCCCCAGGATGAGTCCCTCGCTTATCCCGTCTTTCCCCATAATTACAAGACTCCACCTGAAAACGAAACCAACATTCTCAGCGAGGAAGACGCGGCAGAATTAGAGACAGAAGCCGCCGCCCATAATCCTCAGAACATTTATCTTTCCCATTATCCCCAGCCACCGTCAGTGGTTATCCAAATGCCCTCTGACAGCGGCACCCCTCATTTTCCATCTCTATACCCCCTGCTTCCTGATTTTCACCCCCCTACTGAAGACTCCCAAAATTACCCAGTCCTTTTTAAACCAGTGGCCCAGAAGCCTCGTACAGACCCCCCTCGGTGGTCATTGACTTGCCCCGTTGCGCCCAAGGAATCCCTCCACCCCTCTCTTCCCAAGGAGGAGCTCCCTACTTCTAACTCCCTCGCCTTCCCAATGTTTACTAGAAAGCCTGATAATGATGCTTTTGATCCTGGGGGCACGGCACAATTAGGGGAAGAGGCGGCCCATTACAATGATCCTGCCCAGTCTCCTCTTAGCACAAGCCCTCTTCACATTCTTCCTCCTTATGCAGTGCAGACCTGCGC